>CM055280.1:64133313-64150676 GCA_029237695.1 Conchocele bisecta
TTGGCCAAATCCTGGATCCGCCACTGCATACCCAGGTCAAAACAGGCGCGCAACCATTAGGCTTATTTTGTAAATGTCCGTCAAATTGCATTATCACCACAAAGAGAAAATGCACAAAAGTCAATAAAATTCAACACTGTTTACCTTCTTTGTTGTCAGAACAACAAAATGCGCCACATTTGTTGTGTTGTTGTTGTTGTTGTTGTTGAACTTTTGTTTTATTAAAATCCAGGCGCTGACTTTATGGCTCTTCTTTTCTTCGCTCTATGAACACAAGTCTGTTCAAAGCATGTGCAAATTGAAAGCAAACTCTACTCAACTATTTCAGATACATACATACATACCTACCTGTGATGTTACGAGGAATATGCGATTGTGGTTTTGTGAGACCAGATCGAACCCCGGTGCCAAATATATGCCAATTAATACGGGCCTATGATTTCACGAAGTTCCCCTGTGCACTGATTAGCGAGATGAGGGGATGTGTCATCAAAGATGTGATATGTGGCTGTGAGTGGAAAAATGGGGTTTATGGGTTTTGCGACCAGTGTAGATCCAGATCAGCCTGTGCATCCGCACAGTCTGATCTGGATCTGCACAGTTCGCCATTCCATCAATTAAACATGCGTCGTGCTTCTAACAAGCAATGTAGATTTCTACTAGGCTACAGGAGTGTGATATTTTACCGGGAGCTAAAATATTCACAAATCAGATAAGCCCCATTTCTCCAGTTACAGCCACATATGTTCGTTGCTTGCTGATTTTAACGAAATGCTAGTATCCGGATGCATTTACGGCATCCAGGGCGAAGGATTGTATGTATGGTCACTGCGGCACCCGAGTGATTATCGGTGTTGATATGAATATATGACAATTCATTAAAAGCAAAGTGAAACGAATGGAGAGAATACTTTGCGGTATGACCCATATATTCGCGAGATGCAGTGGCGTTTGTGTGTAAGGTATCAGGCCAGAGACATATATATTACCCTATTAACCCTAAATTCTTGATCAGGCCAACAGCTGCATATAGCCTACTGTGCAAAATCCTGCGACTACAATATATTTTACTGGACCTGATTAAAAAAAGATCACTCACCATACCCACAGACCTAGAATATTGTCTGTGTCATACCGTAGGGGCCCATGCTCCGAAATTTGAAAATGTGCCATCATTTAATTCATATACTAATACATGATATGTAAGTAATACTCTTCTTGAATAATGTACGTGGGTCTCAATTCCGACTTAAGCTATGGCATCCGTGCAGTCAGACCAGGTCTGCACTGATCGCCATTCAGTCAGTGGAACACCTGTCCTGCTTTTATCAAACCGTAGATGGTCGTATCATTCCACATGACTACGCTAGAAGATCAGCGGCCGATTTCATCAAAATTTCAAAGTATACTTATCTAGCAAAGTATACTTTGAGGGAGTAATCATTTATTTTTCCTGAAATGCATTACAATATTTCATATAGATATAACAACTGCATATATTTGATGATTAAAAGTATGGAGATATATTATACTGAATATATTACATTATCACAGCCAAATTGGCTGTGATACTGTAATACATTCAGTATAATAAAAATTAATAAATTTATCCTAACATTTAAAATTTCTCCCTCAAAATATACTTTGCTAGAAAATTATACTTTGCAATGATGGTGAAATAGGCTACAGGTGCTTGTCTGGCCATAAGTCTAACAAGTCCCATCTCTCCAGTCACACTCACATATGTGGCTGTGACTGGGAAAATGGGGCTCATGGGATTTGTGACCAGCGTAGCTCCTGGTCAAATAACACACTCGTGTAGCCTGATAGCCATCTATATTGCTTGTTAGAATCATGTAGGGTGTTTCATTCGTTGAATGGCGAGCAGTGCAGATCCTGATCAGACTGTGCGGATGCACAGGCTGATCTGGATCTACACTGGCCGCATAACTCATAAGTCCAATTTCTCCAGTCACAGCCACATATAAGGCATGGGTGCCCCCTGAGATTTTAATCATTTTCAAAATCAGTTATGGATCAAACCAATACACTTTTCAGTTTTCTTGAAATTTGCCATTATGTTAGGTATAGCACTCAATGTCCAATTTTTTTTATTGAAGATTGTTACATTCTTGCTGTGATGTGGTTTTCAGTAAATATAAAAGTGAAATTTGGCTAAGCTAGAAGATCAGCAGATTGATTTGCCATAAGTCCAACAAGAGCCAAATCTCCAGTCATAATCACATATGAGACAAGCCATGTGATTTTGTACCTAATGAGATGGGTGATTTTCATGAAAATAGTGACAACAATTGTGATATTTTCTGTAAATGACACCGAAAAGTGATGAACTTTTACATTTGGTGTAATTTACCAAAAAAATATCACGGTTTCTTAAGCACAAAAGCACATGGATTGTTTTTGTAAATTTTTCATAAAGGAAAACAACACATACTTAATGTGCTTGTCTTATGTGATTGATACTATTTTGGATAGTCGTGGATACCCACTGGGAATATGGATCATTTTCAGTATCATTTCAGGATCAAACCAATACAATTTTCATTTTCTTGAAGTGTTCCATATGTTAGGTCGCAATCACTATACGAAATTGTTGTTCAATGTGTATGATCACGTGGTACTAACAACAACAACAAGTACCGATTCAAAGTACGTATTATTTTATAGTGTCCTTATTACGTAACGGATTTTGATGAAATATGGCGCATCAAACGCGTCTTGTTAAGCTGCATTTGGTGGTCTCTGTATTTTCGCCCAAACTTATGTCGTTTTCGCAAAAACGACCGACATAAGTCTGTGCCAAACTCCATAGACCACCAAATGTAGCTCATGAAGACGCGTTTGCTGCGCCATATTTCATCAAAATCCGCTGCATATTAAGGAAAATATCAAATAATACTTAATTTGGAGTGGGCGACGTTGTTGCACGTGATCATGCACCTTGTTGACGATTAGAAATAATAACATTATTGCTGTGGTTTTCAGTAAATAAGTGAAAATTGAAAAAAAGAAAATTCAAAATGGCCGCGACATAGGCGACAATTCCTGGAAAACATACATCAGCGCACATACAACACATACTAGTAATGTTTATACTACATTGTATAATAGCAATTTCATCTCTAGAATTGTTAGCAATTGTTGTGAAATCTCAAATGGATGCCACTTAGCGGATAGTAAACACTAATTCCTTGATACAGGCCTTGTGCCGACATGTTGGAAGAATGGGTTCGTTGTTTCTGAAGTATCATTCTCTACAATTGTTTTTTATATTGTTTGTAGTATGCTATTATGTTATGTGTCGCTATAGTCTGGTTTCTGGTCTGTTTTGTATTGTCCCATCAACTGATGACGATTTCTGACGGTTCCAGTGAGTGGTCACAACACATACTTTCGATGAGAAATTAGAATAACTGGTGAAAATATGATTTGTGTGGTGTATCCCGCTGGAAATTAATTGGTGAATACACAAAGCGATCAAGCAGTTTGATTGACTGAGCCTGACTTCAAGCTCAGTATTTTACAATAAAAAAGCTAAAACATATTGGCAACATTAAAGCAGGCGGTAGTGTATATAGAGAATACCAGGCTAGTGGAACCTCGAATGGTGTTCAATATATAGAGACTACCTATGCTAGTGTCTTTTGATATCAAGTTTATCAGGCAAGGCTAGGAAACGCGTAGGAATTCCGAGGCTTGCCGAGGAATTCCTACCGTTTCCGAGCCGAGCCTGATAAACTTGATATCAAAATACACTAGCCTGGTATTCTATTTATCAGGTAACGTATTATACTCGAAAATGACATTATATGACATCGTATTCTATGGACAGAACGCGGACTTGCTTTACGTTGCGTTCTGTTTTCTGGTTGTAATTAGGTAATGTAACACTTGTAGCACAGTAGATGGACTGGAATTTCTATCACAGCTTGCCATTGGTCTTCATAATAACCTGAAGATTAAAGAAATGTTATTATTTAAGCTGTAAGCTGAAATCGACTAAATAATAGCACCACCATCAAACTGGGATTATTATTATTTTTATTATTATTATTGAAGTCGAGTTTCATTTTCTGATAGTATGATTAATATCGGTGAAACGACGTGAATAGTGAGGTCGACTGTCAGGCGATAAATGAAACGATTTGAAAATTTGAAACTATGCTAGATGCTTAGCGAATGACCCAAGACAGAAAAAAATAAAAGCTAAATTTTGAAAATCAGTTGACTATTTAGGAAATTAGGAAACAAATGCCATAGTAGTTTCACTATATTAAAACCACAAAGCAATTGTCACCATACATTTTTCTCGTAATAAGATTTGACCGAAAAGTAGTTGAATTCTTAAAATAAGATGAAGCAGTCAATGTTATATATTTAGGGTGCGAAGGGGTTAGGCCTCCTGTTCATTAGCATTCCTCACTTACTTGTTTTACTTCCGTGTATTGGTGCAGGCCATACTCTCCTCTGTAAAGAAACAAAACAACACAATAAATAACATAACACAGCCATTGAGTTTATGAATAGATACGGGTGATTCAACATACATGTATGTGCGTCACGTGTGTAGGTACAGAGCAGGCGAATGTTAATATAGGAATGAATGGCATTTTTGTCGAATTTATCGGGGTATAAAACTTGGAAAAGTTGCGGCTTTTCCAAGTTTATATCCCCGATAAATTCAACAAAAAAGGCCATTAATTCCTAATAATTCCAGCATTTGAAATAAATTCATCAAGAAAATGTGTTTATTTTCCGTTTTCTTAAGAATTATTTTAACTGCGCCTCACGGTTACGGAAAGTAGTTCGGCGTGGGAGTTTACTGGGATATAAATTGTGGACAGAGACTTGCTACGGGCCAATCAAATGTTAGGAAATTGTTTATATATTTTTGTGCTGGAATTATCATTGAATCATTAGTACAAATACACAAGTGTAAAAATGATGAAGCGCACATGCAATTTACATTTTCTCTTGTAATCGTGTTCGGTGATTAATAAAGATCTTATGACTTTGCTCAGGCACAGCAACTGGCTTGTCTAAACTGTATGTGTATGCGTCAGTCAGAGAACAATAATCACCATGAAAGACAACAGCTGCCCCAACAACAATATTACAATGTATCAGAGGCTTCTGACAACAAGCCTTTATTGGCGATTGTTTTTATATTTCCAGGGTGTGGCAATTGTTATTTCTCTGACGTTCTGCTGGTTTGTAAACATAACTATGGAGAGTGTAACCAAGTTACCACCCCTGCTACGCAATACTCACATGTGCTACAACATGGTAGGTAAGTACAGACCAGGGTATAGCAATAAATGTCATCGTTAAACGAAGCTTATCCCCTAGCTGGCAGCCTTTATACTATATAATAATAAAACACGAGTCCTCAGTGACATTGACCTTGGATGGTCGAACGTGGGTCGTACTCGCAGCATTGTTCACATTGTTTAGTTTAAACATATTGTATTGCTCTAAATTTACAATGTAACTTTACAGTTAATACATACAGGTTAATTTAGAAGAGCAAACGGGTTGGCCTATAAGTTTTAGCAACATTAGTTACAGCCCGTCCCAAGTTGTGGCAAAGAAATGATTTGTTATATTATCAAGGCTGCCAGCGAGGGTATTAGCTAAGTGATAACAATGCCCTTGATTTATTCAGTGTATGGCTGTGACTGGAGAAATATGACTTATGGATTTTGCGATCTGTGTAGATCCAGATCAGCCTGTGCATCCGCACAGACTGATCACGATCTACACGGTTCGCGATTCCACCAATCAAACACCCGTCACGCTTCTGACAAGCAATATAGATCGTTATCAGGCTACAGAAGTGTGCTATTTGATCATGAGCGACACTGGTCACAGATCCCATAAGCCCCATTTCTCCATCACAGCCACGTATTATGACAACTTACAGTTCTCGGCCAATACCGGACATTTTGAATCCGCCGAATGGTGAACTACACGGCAACACGTTGTACGCATTTACCCTAGAAGAAGACGGGGGGAAACGGCATTAACCCTTAGACCGCTACTCACAACAATTGTCATCTGCTGTTGCTTTTAGGTTAGACTATACCAAATGGCGCGAAATCGCACATGGGGTATGCATAAGTAGTCCGGTATAAAAACTAGATGGCCGCGGCCTGCATGTCGCGCCTTGGGGCGAGGCATGGTCACTAACAAAAGAGAGATAGTAGACGGAAAAACTTTAACCAAAAAACTTAAACCAAAAAACTTTAACCGGACACACGGATGTACGGACAGACGGACGTAAGCCAAAGTGGCGACTATATCGTGCTTTCCGCAAGCGGGCGTGACAATGATGATAAACACCCATGTGAAGTTTCAAGGTAATGGGCGAAGCAGTTGCAGAGATATAGTGTAACGAAAAACTTTAACCAAAAAACTTTAACCAAAAACTTTAACCAAACATTTCAAAGTAATTAGACCTTGACATTGGGCACGGGTCCGCACTGTAGGGGGGTAGAATGAAAATATAGATGATGATAAACACCCATGTGAAGTTTCAAGGTAATGGGCGAAGCAGTTGCAGAGATATAGTATAACGAGAAACTTCAACTAAAAATTCAAAGTAATTAGAACTTGACATTGGGCACAGGGGCCGCACGGTAGGGGGGTAGAACGAAAATATAGATGATGATAAATACCCATGTGAAGTTTCAAGGTAATGGGCGAAGCAGTTGCAGAGATATAGTATAACGAAAAACATTAACCAAAAAATTTTAACCAAAAGGTTTAACCAAAAACTTAAACCAAAAATGTCAAAGTACATGTAGTTAGACCTTGACATTGGGCACAGGGGCCGCACGGTAGGGGGTAGAATGAAAATATAGAAGATGATAAACACCCATGTGAAGTTTCAAGGTAATGGGCGAAGCAGTACGTTGCAGAGATATAGTATAACGAAAAACTTTAACCAAAAAACGTTAACCAAAAACTTTAACCCGACACACGTACGTACGTACGTACGTACGCCAAAGTGCCGACTATAGTGCGGGTGTTTTGAAGTCATTGACACAGTTTGCTTGCAAATATTGATCCATTACTATCCAGTTTCACTTGAGGAAAATGTTGGGGTGCTTGTAACACCAGTTTTAAGCATATTTGTAGCATTTAAAAGAAAACACCGAACCTGTTGGTCACGTGATGTAAACAGAGTTTCCGTGGCCAAACATGTAAACAATATTGGGTGATATGACGAGGCTGGATTTTTCTTTCTTATGAGTAAGTAAACCTATTGTTTAATTCATGCAGAACCAGTACAGACTGGCTGCAGGTCATGTACAAGTAGGTCCCACAGCTTCCATACGATTAGTGAAAGTAGGAGACTGGCCTTATTGGATGGTATTCGGTTAAATTATATAGTAAAACTATTGGTGTGGTCTAACCTTGATATCTTGCCTTATTTCTCAATAAAACATGTTTTAACAGCACTTCAGAAGCATTTCCAACGGAAATGATTCTGAAATGCTGTCAAAGCATGTTGTAAATGATTCTAAAGTGCTGTCAAAGCATGTTTTTGATGATAAACATGGAAAATAGAAAATAGAAAATAAACAGCACGCAACTTAAGAATTAAGATAACGGTGTAAGGGTTAATAATGTGACAAATCGGTGAAGCTATTTGATGTGAAATATACCAATTATAGGCAAATGGGGGAATGAAGGGATGTTGCTCATGATTTTCCAAGTTCGGTAACCTATTTATAAGATCGGTCTTATTATATTGAATTGACATAAAATCACTAGGCTGATAATCTCTATATCCATGAGGTTCTGAAACGCTAGGGTTCCTTGGCACGAGCCTCGGAATTCCTACGCGTTCCCTAGCATTGAATGTTATATGACCGTTCTATCGAGGCGACTCACCACACGCTCAGCCATTAACACCGTTTAACATACTGGCTGCGAAAGGAGAATGAACAAGGTCGGTTAAATTAACCGCCTCATACCCTCCTTAATTTAACGCACACGTTTCGGAAACAAAACGGACCATCGCCCATTGTCTTGATACCTTTCTGGGCTCATATGCCCGGGTATGGAAGGTTCTTTGATCAAATTCCCACCATCAAATATGAGATAAATAAATAAACAAAATAACGTCACTCACCACACAGTGCCCGCCCTGACGCGACTGCTGAAGGTTAGCGCGGTCTGCAGGTCCTTGGTAAAGACGCCCGCCGCCAGTCCATACTCCGTATCATTGGCCCGTGCGATCAACTCCTCCATGTCCTTGAACTTGATCAGCTGCTGAACTGGCCCGAATATCTACACGATACAAGAAGATTTAAAGGTACATGCCCACTCAGTAGGCACAGAATGTTCTTTACAGGAATCAAATAAGTGTATAATTGTTTCACTATTCCACCAGTTCTAAAAATTAAGAGTGGACGTTATACATATATAAATATTTATGCAAATGAGGCATGATATTTTTTAATCATTTATGCTAATTTAATGCGTCACCTTAAACAAATAATATTTTCGACATAGTATAAAGTATGATCATTGGTCAGTCATGTTATTTTATGTTTGTAGCTGGAAGCTAATGTATGTTTTACACTATCTGACGTTGCATAAACATTCTTGTATCGTAGATATTCGAGTTAGTTCAAGTTATTTTATATTGTTTGAAACTAAAGCTTGTATGTTGTAGTCTGGAAGCTAATGTTGCAAGTTTTACACTATATAACTGTAAGTAAATCTTCTTGAGGATACAAATACATGTACACCCATAAAATCTCATGATCATAATCCATAGAAAACTGGATAGATGTACCCAAATGTATGATTTACAGTGGAGCCTCTCTAAACCTGACACTCTGGCCCAGGGTGTCCGGTTTAGTGAGGTTACACTGTATTTACCTCTTCCCGTCCGATCCGCATCTTCTCTGTCACGTTGGAGAAGACGGTAGGCTGTATGAAGTAGCCGGTCGTTCCATGGCGGGACCCGCCACACTCCAATTTCGCGCCATCTTCCTCGCCGGTCTTAATGATGGCCAGGATTTTCTCAAACTGTTCCTTGTTCACCTGTAGACACGGAGATAGAGAATACCAATGTATCAAGTGTATCAGGGTTGGTTAGGAAACGCGTAGGAATCCCGAGGATCGCCGAGGAATTCCTACCGTTTCCGAGCCGAACCAGGGAACATGGTATTCATAGATATAGAAAATTCCAGGCTACTGTCTTTGGGTATCAATTTTGTCAGACAGGGACACGCGTAGTATATGAGAATTATAATGTTCTTCGATGAATTCCTATAATTTTGGAGGCGAGCCTGATAACCTTGACACAAAAATGCAATAATTTGACTTTGAGTTTCAGTAGTTTGACTTCAGAGGGTGTGAGGTAACGAGTATATCCTGTACTCAATTCTAATGACACCGACCTGCGGACCTGACTCGTTCGTTGGGTCGAACGGATCGCCGACGGCCCGTTTCTTGGCTCGAGCCACGGACCTCTGGACGAACTCGTCGTAGATGTCCTCGTGCACGTAGGTCCGAGAGCCGGCACAGCACACCTGACCCATGTTGAAGAACAAGGCCTGGTGGGCCATCTCCACAGCGAAATCCACTACAATGGAATGATATAGAGTATACCAGTTTACTGTCTTTTGGTATTAAGTTTATAAGGCAAGGGTATGAAACGCGTATTTATCCCGTCAACACAGTGCGTATGTGCCGTGAAACACGGTGCCGTCAAACATTTTTGATATTCAGTCAATACTAGTTTTGAATTTTACAGCCATTGGTAGGTGTTCACGGGATAAATAGAATAGTAGGTTAGTGCCGTGAATGGGAAAAAATATCTGGCGCGGCACGGAAACGGGATGTGCTCGGCAGAGCCTCGCCCATCCCGTTTCCTGAGCCTTGCCAGATATGTTTACCCATTCACGGCACTAACCTACTATTCTCTATGAATTCCGAGGCTTGCCAAGGAATTCCTAACATTTCCTAGGCGAGCCTAGTATTCTATGTTTAATAGAGGATGGGCGAGAATATAAACATGGAGATGGCCTACCGAGAAATCCAATGCAATGGAAGCATGGTATCTTAATCGTTAACCGTGTCTCAAATGATGGCATTTTAGGAACGTATAGGGTAGCAAAGCAATGTTGATCGCATTATTGAACAATATAGCTTTCGTAGGAGCGTTTGAATTATTGGGTGAGGGGACAATATCACCTCGTACTGATAAGCCAAAAAAATACAATCTTTATTCATATTCTTACTTTGTTACATTATATTGAGTGTGTTGCAGGGGGGTGGGCGAGGGGGTAATGGGGTTTGGTGTGACCACGGTAACCTCGTATCTTCGTATTTATAAAAAACAGCAACTCCTCCTGTACCTCGCCCCTGGGGCCCATTTCACTAAACGTCGTATGACTAAGCCGTTCGTAAGTGCAAAACTAATATTTGCAACAAAATTCACATTAACGGCCGATTTTGGGTATGGGGGTTTGGAAGTGAAGCATGTACGCGTATTTATCCCGTCAACACAGTGCGTATGTGCCGTGAAACACGGTGCCGTGAAACATTTTTGATATCCTGTCAATACGACCTACTCACTACGTATGAATATGTGCGGTTGCTGGGATTATTTCTTTGCATTTTAAAGCCATGTATATGTGTTGACGGGATATGTATATGTGTTCACGGCACGTGAATGGAAAAAAATATCTGGCGCGGCACGGAAACGGGATGTGCTCGGCAGAGCCTCGCCAACCCGTTTCCTGAGCCTTGCCAGATATGTTTTCCCATTCACGGCACTAACCTACTATTCTCTATCTATTTTCCTTATTTCTGAACCAAAGTATATGTTGTGACCACTCATTTGAACCGTCTCGGCGAGACGGTTCAAATGAGTGGTCACAACATATACTTCTGATGAGAAATAAAGAAATTCTTGAGCCTTGCCGGATATATTTTCCGTTCACGGCACTAACCTACTATTCTCTATTTACGTACTATCGGCGTCTGGGAAGATGACGGTGGGACTCTTGCCGCCCAGTTCCAGAGTGACCCGCTTCAGGTTCGATTTAGCCGCGCCCTCCATGATCATCTTACCAACCTACAGCATAATATATACATGTATAAGACAATCATATTTTATATTACACATGTATATTATATGTGTTCATCGGGTGGTGTGAAATAAAGATTACCGTGCTAGACTAAGTGTCTTTTGGTATAAAGTAGTGTTCACAATAACAAAAAGACAGTATCCAAGTGCGTCGTCAGGGGAGGAGCGAACCCATCGAACCTCCCCTTTTGAAGCCAGCGGGATTTTGTTTATATCAATTAGGTACGCGATAGCTATTTTCAGTGCATTAATGAGCAGACATTATATTATTCAAATTCTCCATTAACAAAATACAGTCAAGCGGTGGAAAACGTATTGCAATAAGTCAATTTTCAGAAATACGCTTCATAAATGGACACAGAACTCTTTTTGTAGTACCAACATACCCGAATGCAGCATTTGGCTTCAAGAAATTAACAACTCTCTGGACTGTGAAGCAACCGAAGTTTGTATGGGTCCACCCTGGACCCCTGGACCCCTTACAGACGTCGGTTGCTTCAAAGCTGAAATTCGAGCCCCCTTTTCCAAAACGGCCATGAGTATTGATACAGTACAGTGAACACTAGCATACACAAATATACGTGTTCTGCGTGTTTAGAGAGTTCTACTGCACTATTTTCGACACTAGGATACAACAAACCTCTGTGGAGCCCGTGAAGGCGACCTTGTTGATGTCCATGTGGGCGGTAATGGCCGCCCCCGCCGTCGGGCCGTACCCTGGCACTATGTTCACTACGCCTGGCGGGAAACCAGCCTGGAGAAAATATCAATACAGTACAATGGAACCTCTCTAATCCGGGAACCTGGTTCCCGGATTAGAGAGGTTCCATTGTACTGTTCCCAGGGTGTCCGGTTTAGACAGGTTCCACTGTAATTCTGGAATATGACATGTTCACGTGCTTTGCAATCATGAACAGACAATAACATCAGGTATAGATGTCAGTGAAATCAATTAAATTAGACAAACAAATGTGTTATTGGTGTCCGGTTTAGAGAGGTTCCACTGTATATTGTTATTATAGTGTCACCGCTAGTATATACAATTAGACTTGAAGCATAGCATTTTTGTCAAAACAATTTCCTTTTGTATTTTGAGGCTTCCATTGCTTTAGTTGAGTAATTTGGGACTAGTATACAATGATACCATTTAATCACTAGAATAAAACAACAAAACACAGGAATATCGTATTGTTGAAACAAAACAATATATCTGGATGACATCATAAATATGTATTAACTACATAACATTGCATATTTGCTTAGATTTAGCGGCCGCTGAGTCAATTTATGTCAGTTTACAACATTCAAAACACATCGCATATATGAGCCAAGCCATGTGCCTTTGTACTTAAGAACATGTGCGATACCTCATGACAAATATTGAGATATATTATATCAATGACATCGAAAGTTGGTGAAATGATGCTATTGGTCACATATTGGATTTTAAAGGAACTAAATGCTGCGGTCGCTACTGCTCCCTCGCATTTAATTTCCTACAAAATCCAATATACGAACAATAACTTATGTATCTAAAGTTGGCGGCCATCTTGTTATGGCCGTCGTTACTGGCCGTGGTCTAACCTCCTTGATGAGCGAGCCCAGGTATAAGGCGGTAAGGGGAGTCTGTTCCGCCGGCTTCAGGACTACGGTGTTACCACATGCCAGCGCTGGTCCCAGCTTCCACGCCGCCATCGCCAAGGGGAAGTTCCACTAGAAAGGCAGGATATAGAGATTAATCAAGGCTAGTTTCCACGCCGCAATCGCCAAGGGGAAGTTCCACTAGAAAGGCAGGATATAGAGAGTAATCAAGGCTAGTTTCTACGCAGCCATCGCCAGGGGGAAGTTCCACTAGAAAGGCAGGATATAGAGAGTAATCAAGGCTAGTTTCCATGCAACCATCGCCAAGTGGAAGTTCCACTAGAAAGGCAGGATATAGAGAGTAATCAAGGCTAGTTTCCATGCAACCATCGCCAAGGGGAAGTTCCACTAGAAAGGCAGGATATAGAGAGTAATCAAGGCTAGTTTCCACGCCGCAATCGCCAAGGGGAAGTTCCACTAAAAAGGCAGGATACAGAGAGTAATCAAGGCTAGTTTCCATGCAACCATCGCCAAGGGGAAGTTCCACTAGAAAGGCAGGATATAGAGAGTAATCAAGGCTAGTTTCCACGCAACCATCGCCAGGGGGAAGTTTCGATAGAAAGGCAGTATATAGAGAATATCCAGGCTAGTGAATTGTGATATCAAGTTTATCAGACAAGGCGAGTTTTCACGCAGCTATAGCCAGGGGGAAGCGCCACTAGAAAGAGTCAAAGACTGTATATAGACACACTCAAGGCTAGTGACTTTTGATATCAAGTTTATAAGCCTATGCGAGTTTTCCCGCCGCTAGTCAGGGGCATGTTCCATTAGAAAGGCAGGATGTATGGAACATGAAGGTCAGTTTCGACGAAACAAAACACAACCGTTGTCTAAAAACGTACAATAAAGCATGACAAAGCCATTGCCCTCCCGCCACCAACAACTGGAGGCGGGATATAAACTAGAAACAACCCATGTGCCCTGATATTGACACCTAATTATTCATTGTATTATACAACTTTAACTACTAAACAACCACGTACTGATTGAAAACTCTTATTTTGAATGGACTGAAACTATAACAAAATTAATATTATGAAAATGGTAAATATATTTGAATGGTATAGTCATTTCAAATAACTGGTTGGTGTGTATTAAACAAGCGAGTGTAGACGGGGTTTTACAAATTTCGCGTTCCTGCATACCCTCTATATTACGATGTTAAGCTAAGTTGGTTGTTTCATATCCCCTATAGTACGATGGGTTAGATACAATAACTCACCGGAATGATCTGACCACAAACGCCAACGGGCTCATGTCGTGTGTAGCAGAAGTAGTTTCCATCTGAAAGAAAATCAGAACGATTAATACACATTATACACGAGTTGTTGCAGAGATATGAAAAGCGCATTTTTTTTCGGACTACATGACTATAGTCGGCAATAAATATGTGACAGTCAGGTTTAAAAATCACGCACGAAGTTCAACCAAACAAATACATGTATGACAACAATTGGAAAGTGAAACTAGCTGCTCTGTAATCAAAGTTAGTGTAGTGATCCCAAGAAAGGTGTGTGTCGATTATTAAAAAAATAAGCCCCACAACATCCATACAAAAAAAAGGAAACTGGCAGAGAATGGCCACATTTTGGTAAATGCCGAGTTTATATAAACCTCGTGGTGCTGTTGCCACTGGGTGCCGCAATTTTGAGACCCGTGCACCTTTTCGACTCACATGTACCAATTGTACGCCTATCCCGATGATCAATGGTGGTGTCCAACCTACACGTACCTATCGGAATGGTCTTGCCCTGAATTTTGTCCGCCCAACCGGCGTAGTAACGAAACGTGTTGATAACGATGGGCAGATCCGCGTAAAAGGCGTCCTTGAACGGTTTCCCGTTGTCACGTGTCTCGAGGCTCTGTCAAGATACAGTGGAACCTTTCTAAACCGGACACCCTGGGAGATCCAGGGTGTCCGGTTTAGAGAGGTTCCACTGTAAAACAGTAAAACTACTTCAATACACGCGTGGGTGGTTTGCGATCATGAACAGACATTATCATCGGAGGTAAATGAGAATGAAACATATCAATATTAAGTACAACTAACATGTCTCTGTGTCCTGTTTAGAGAGGTTCCGTTGTATAGATGTTTTTCAGTTTTAAGTTTTTATTTACATACATAGTCATATCAAAACATATTTTACAAACATTTTAACACATGTAGATATACATGTGTTAAAATGTTTGTAAATCATGTATTGTATATATAGAGTATCTTACATAAGCGGTGATGTAATATGTGGCTGAGACTCGAGGAATGGTGTTTATGGGAGTCCTGGGGGCCGTTTCTAACGTAAACTTTTCACGATGAAAATGTTCGTAAGTGAAAATTTAGGATAGTCTGGAAATATCAATTGATGGATTTACATTCATTGAGCATAGGCTGCATTTGCAGCCTATGCTCAATAAATGTAAATCCACTAATTGTTTACAAGAAAACATTGTTAATGTGAAATTTACAGACTATGATAATGTTGCACTTACGAACATTTTAGTCGTACGAAGTTTAGTGAAACGGCCCCCAGATATGTGACTGGAGAAATGGGGCTTATGGGATTTGTGACCAGTGTTGCTCAAGATCAAATAGCACATTATTGTTGCCTGATAACGATGTATATTCTTGTTCTTGGTAACGAAATACTGATGGAATTGTGAACAGTGTAGATCCTGATCAGACCGTGCTGCTCTGAATCTAAGTTGGTTACAACACCCATAACCCCCATTTCTCCAGTCACAACGGTCAACCGCGTATGAACCGCGTCGTATGGAAAAGATGCTTATGTCGCCAACGATTGACAAAACTCCGATTTCTCCAGTCAAGGTCACATATGATAAGGAATTCAATACTTATCATAGTAAAGCCATTGGCCATCGTGGACCATGAAAGATAACACAGATAATGAACCCGACAGCCGGATATAGCGGTTTATGCAAACAGTGCAGATCCAGATGAGCCGGCTCGTAACGAGCCGGCTCATCAGGATCTGCATTTTTTTAAAGTAATTTTCATATTTTTGAAGAAAAAAAATCCCCCTTTTTCATAAATGGATTAGTCTGAAAATCAGTGTGTGATGATTGGATTGGCTGCAAAATTAACATCAAAATACATTCCAGTTACTTTACTTAGGGGTGAAAGGGTTAAACAATCCGTCTCTGTTGGCATCTAACGTAAAACAGACCACGTGTCTCTCGAAGAGATCAGCAATAAGCCCCGTTTGATGGCATCTAGCATATACTATGGCTAGCGGTATTAAAGAAACTTAGATACATACTGTCTCTCTGTTATATCGGACAGTTTAACCCTTTCACCCCTACATGTAAATAACTGGAATGGATTTTGTTGTGTTAATTTTGCCACCAATCAAATCATCACAAAATGATTTTATGACTAGTCCATTTATGAAAAGCGGGTATTTTTTGTTCTGGATCTACACTTTTTTGCCAATACCAACATACAGGAAAATGGTGTTGAAATGGTTAATATGGATAAGGCCTCTCTCAACACAACTTACGGTAATATAGATAATGTCCCTCTCGACCAGGTCGGCCAATTTATTCAGCAACAAACCCCGCTTGCTGGCGTCCATCTGTCGCCATGGCGAGTTATACTCAAACGCCTTGTTGGCCGCAACCGTCGCCAGGTCAACATCGGCCTGCAATGTAATGAAGGGCATATCGAGTACCCATCCAAATATTTAAATTTATCCAAAAGCCGCTGCATAGGGTATCCTATGCAAAACAGTGTTATGTTTCACTAATTGAGCTTCCTGATAGCGGAAATGGATTACAATGTACCAATTTCTCTCTCGATTCATCAAAATCTATGATAGTATATAGTAGAATAAAGCACACATTCCTTAGAATTTTATCAAACTAAGCTATACGTTTGGTTGATATAGATAATAGACCATTCCGAGTTCAAAAGTGAAAAACCCGCGAGTTGAGTACCCGAGGCGTCAATAGAGACCATACCGGTCATATCTCATGGTAGGAGAAAATCTCCTGATTTTTCGCCATTTATCCCGTCATAAATTGTCATCTCCTGATTAAAATTTTCATCTGATTTTTTACAATCTTAAAATCATTACATTAAAATGCAAATTTCATTACGATTCTCAGCCAACTTCAAGCAATTCAAATCGTGAAACCGCTCTAAACCAGACACCCTGTGCAGTCCAGACAGAACAGACAGTATCACCTGCGATAAATGACCAAGAAACGCATCAACAATAAGATCACACGTGTTTTCTTTGTGTCGGTTTATAGAGGTTTCATTGTATATTTCATTGCCATTTGCACATGAACTTGGTATACACGGCTGGGTTTTAATATTTAATGAAAACTACCATTAAAATGCGTTAAGAAAGATACTCCTAATTCCAAGCCAAATCTCCTGATATTTTTTTCAAATCTCCTGCCATCGAGGTATGACTCACACCCAGCGCCTTTAACATGTAACATGGCAGTGAGAAACCTACCTTGTCCCCTTCCTGAATGTCGCAGATTTTCTCGCCACTTGTTGGGTTGATGGTCGGGAACGTTTTCCCACTGACCGAGTTAACCCACTCATTGTTGATGAATATCT
>CM055280.1:64151176-64174500 GCA_029237695.1 Conchocele bisecta
AGATATTCATCACGGCACTAACCTACTATTCTATATCTATTTTCCTTATTTCTGAACCAAAGTATATGTTGTGACCACTCATTTGAACCGTCTCGGCGAGACGGTTCAAATGAGTGGTCACAACATATAATTCTGATGAGAAATAAAGAAATTATTGAGCCTTGCCGGATATTTTTTCCCATTCACGGCACTAACCTACTATTCTCTATTTAGCCATGTCCCTTCTGTTGTGAACTGTGCTTGCGTCGCAGCGCTAACCAGGTTTTCAACCGCCCCAGACTGTGTTGATCACTGGCCGTTCCAAGACGGGTACTCTTGCTGCCATGTCTTCGTGTACTGTCCTTCATTGTGACTTGCTTTTGCGGATGAGATGGTTTGCTACGGGTCTAGATCTGCAAGTTCGCAAATGTTTGCTGTATGGCTTTGTAGGGTGATGGTGTTAAACGATTTTCATAAACAATAATTGGGTGAATTCGGTTCGTTCGTAATCAAATCAATATTTGACCGAATTATATAAAATAGTTTGCAACAAGCCATACTGACAAACATTGGAGATGCTGATGATACGGCTAGTTACAAGTGTTTGCAAATGAAGTGTAAGGGTATAGTAGGGTTAACGGTTGAATTATTATTTTTCAGATATTCATCAACAATGAGTGGGTTAACTCGGTCAGTGGGAAGACGTTCCCGACCATCAACCCAACAAGTGGCGAGAAAATCTGCGACATTCAGGAAGGGGACAAGGTAGGTTTCTCACTGCCATGTGATAGGAATGAATGGCCTTTTTGTTGAATTTATTGGGGTATAAACTTGGAAAAGTCGCGGGAATACTGGACGAAGGCCGGAAGGCCTCGTCCAGTATTCCCGCGACTTTTCCAAGTTTATATCCCCGATAAATTCCACAAAAAGGCCATTCATTCCTTATAATTCCAGCATTTTAAAAAAAAATCATCAAGAAAATGTGTTTATTTTCTGTTTTCTTAAGAATTATTTTAACTGCGCCTGACGGTTACGGAAAGTAGTTCGGCATGGGAGTTTACTGGGATATAAATCTGCGATATCCAGGAAGGCGACAAGGTAGGCTTCTCACTGTCATGTCACATGTTAACTCTTTGCAGGCTGGGAAACTTGTGGGTTATAAATAGTTCAAAACTAGCGGACAAAAATTCATCATATTTTCTTGTATTTCTCCCTGTAAATATCATGAATATGTCTTGGAATTTCATTAGAATTGAGTCCTGATGAAATTTCAAGACATATTTACAGAGAGAAATAAAACATATATTCTTAATTCGTTTGGCGGATATTTTCACCGCTAGCATGCAAATGGATGTGAGTCGTACCACAGGTTGAAGTAACGTACCAAGGTCTATACATACATTAAATATACCTAAAAGTATCAATAAGTGGGAAAGAATCAGTTGAAAAAAATGTTTACTTCCTGTTAGAACACAATACAAGGTGCCTATGTTTTTAATGGTGCGTACTCGGACAGCCTCGAGACAACGGACTCTCGCGAAACAGTCAACCGATTTATATAATTTCCGCCAATTGCAGAAGTTATGCCTTGGTACGTTACTTCAACGTGTGAATCATACCTGTCATAAAGTGAAACCTCCATGGCAGGAGATTTACAAAAAAAAATAGCTCGGAAATCAGGGCTCGGTTGCTCAAAACCTCCGTTTGCTTAACAGACTGTTAAATCCTTAATATTATTAAGGATTTAACAGTCTGTTAAGTTAACAGAAGCTTTGAGCTACCGGGTCCAGGAGATTTGGCTTGCAATTAGGACTTTTTTCTTCGACGCATTTTAACCCAGACTTTATGCTTAGTGTGTGCAAATGGCAATGAAACGTACTTAAATGGATTGGAATTAGCCAAGAATATTAATAAAATTTGTATTCAGAAATGATTTTAAGATTGTAAAAAATCAAGAGATGAAAATTTTAATCAGATGACAATTTTAATCAGGAGATGACAATTTATGACAGGATAAACGGCGACAAATCAGGAGATTTTCTCCCTGCCATAAGATATGACCGGTATGGTCTCTGTTGACGCCTCGGATACTCAACTCGCGGGTTTTTCACTTTTGAACTCGGAATGGTCTATTATCTATATCAACCGAACGCATAGCTTAGTTTGATAAAATTCTAGGGAATGTGTGCTTTATTCTGCTATATACTATCATAGATTTTGATGAATCGAGAGAGAAATTGGTACATTGTAATCCATTTCCGCTATCAGGAAGCTCAATTAGTGAAACATAACACTGTTTTGCATAGGATACCCTACGCATTGATTTCGTCCACTTTGCAGCCGCTTTTGGATAAATATAAACATTTGGATGGATACTCGATATGCCCTTCATTACATTGCAGGCCGATGTTGACCTGGCGACGGTTGCGGCCAACAAGGCGTTTGAGTATAATTCGCCATGGCGACAGATGGACGCCAGCAAGCGGGGTTTGTTGCTGAATAAATTGGCCGACCTGGTCGAGAGGGACATTATCTATATTACCGTAAGTTGTGTTGAGAGAGGCCTTATCCATATTAACCATTTCAACACCATTTTCCTGTATGTTGGTATTGGCAAAATAGTGTAGATCCAGATGAGCCGGCTCGTCCCGAGCCGGCTCATCAGGATTTGCACTTTTTGTAAGTAATTTTCATATTTTTGAGAACCAAAAATACCCGCTTTTCATAAATGGACTAGTCATAAAATCATTTTGTGATGATTTGATTGGTGGCAAAATGAACACAACAAAATCCATTCCAGTTATTTACATGTAGGGGTGAAAGGGTTAAATTTCTTTAATACCGTTAGCCATAGTATATGCTAGATGCCATCAAACGGGGCTTATTGCTGATCTCTTCGAGAGACACGTGGTCTGTTTTACGTTAGATGCCAACAGAGACGGATTGTTTAACCCTTTCACCCCTAAGTAAAGTAACTGGAATGTATTTTGATGTTAATTTTGCAGCCAATCCAATCATCACACACTGATTTTCAGACTAATCCATTTATGAAAAACGGGGATTTTTTTTCTTCAAAAATATGAAAATTACTTTAAAAAAATGCAGATCCTGATGAGCCGGCTCGTTACGAGCCGGCTCATCTGGATCTGCACTGTTAGCATAAACCGCTATATCCGGCTGTCGGGTTCATTATCTGTGTTATCTTTCATGGTCCACGATGGCCAATGGCTTTACTATGATAAGTATTGAATTCCTTATCATATGTGACCTTGACTGGAGAAATCGGAGTTTTGTCAATCGTTGGCGACATAAGCATCTTTTCCATACGACGCGGTTCATACGCGTTGACCGTTGTGACTGGAGAAATGGGGGTATGGGTGTTGTAACCAACTTAGATTCAGAGCAGCACGGTCTGATCAGGATCTACACTGTTCACAATTCCATCAGTATTTCGTTACCAAGAACAAGAATATACATCGTTATCAGGCAACAATAATGTGCTATTTGATCTTGAGCAACACTGGTCACAAATCCCATAAGCCCCATTTCTCCAGTCACATATCTGGGGGCCGTTTCACTAAACTTCGTACGACTAAAATGTTCGTAAGTGCAAAATTATCATAGTCTGTAAATTTCACATTAACAATGTTTTCTTGTAAACAATTAGTGGATTTACATTTATTGAGCATAGGCTGCAAATGCAGCCTATGCTCAATGAATGTAAATCCATCAATTGATATTTCCAGACTATCCTAAATTTTCACTTACGAACATTTTCATCGTGAAAAGTTTACGGTAGAAACGGTCCCCAGGACTCCCAAAAACACCATTCCTCGAGTCTCAGCCACATATTACATCACCGCTTATGTAAGATACTCTATATATACAATACATGATTTACAAACATTTTAACACATGTATATCTACATGTGTTAAAATGTTTGTAAAATATGTTTTGATATGACTATGTATGTAAATAAAAACTTAAAACTGAAAAACATCTATACAACGGAACCTCTCTAAACAGGACACAGAGACATGTTAGTTGTACTTAATATTGATATGTTTCATTCTCATTTACCTCCGATGATAATGTCTGTTCATGATCGCAAACCACCCACGCGTGTATTGAAGTAGTTTTACTGTTTTACAGTGGAACCTCTCTAAACCGGACACCCTGGATCTCCCAGGGTGTCCGGTTTAGAAAGGTTCCACTGTATCTTGACAGAGCCTCGAGACACGTGACAACGGGAAACCGTTCAAGGACGCCTTTTACGCGGATCTGCCCATCGTTATCAACACGTTTCGTTACTACGCCGGTTGGGCGGACAAAATTCAGGGCAAGACCATTCCGTAAAGGTACGTGTAGGTTGGACACCACCATTGATCATCGGGATAGGCGTACAATTGGTACATGTGAGTCGAAAAGGTGCACGGGTCTCAAAATTGCGGCACCCAGTGGCAACAGCACCACGAGGTTTATATAAACTCGGCATTTACCAAAATGTGGCCATTCTCTGCCAGTTTCCTTTTTTTGTATGGATGTGTGGCTTATTTTTTTAATAATCGACACACACCTTTCTTGGGATCACTACACTAACTTTGATTACAGAGAAGCTGGTTTCACTTTCCAATTGTTGTCATACATGTATTTGTTTGGTTGAACTTCGTGCGTGATTTTTAAACCTGACTGTCACATATTTATTGCCGACTATAGTCATGTAGTCCGAAAAAAAATGCGCTTTTCATATCTCTGCAACAACTCGTGTATAATGTGTATTAATCGTTCTGATTTTCTTTCAGATGGAAACTACTTCTGCTACACACGACATGAGCCCGTTGGCGTTTGTGGTCAGATCATTCCGGTGAGATATTGTATGTAACCCATCGTACTATAGGGGATATGAAACAACCAACTTAGCTTAACATCGTAATATAGAGGGTATGCAGGAACGCGAAATTTGTAAAACCCCGTCTACACTCGCTTGTTTAATACACACCAACCAGTTATTTGAAATGACTATACCATTCAAATATATTTACCATTTTCATAATATTAATTTTGTTATAGTTTCAGTCCATTCAAAATAAAAGTTTTCAATCAGTACGTGGTTGTTTAGCAGTTAAAGTTGTATAATACAATGAATAGTTAGGTGTCGATATCAGGGCACATGGGTTGTTTCACATGGCTTTGTCATGCTTTATTGTACGTTTTTAGACAACGGTTGTGTTTTGTTTCGTCGAAACTGGCCTTCATGTTCCATACATCCTGCCTTTCTAATGGAACATGCCCCTGACTAGCGGCGGGAAAACTCGCATAGGCTTATAAACTTGATATCAAAAGTCACTAGCCTTGAGTGTGTCTATATACAGTCTTTGACTCTTTCTAGTGGCGCTTCCCCCTGGCTATAGCTGCGTGAAAACTCGCCTTGTCTGAAAAACTTGATATCACAATTCACTAGCCTGGATATTCTCTATATACTGCCTTTCTATCGAAACTTCCCCCTGGCGATGGTTGCGTGGAAACTAGCCTTGATTACTCTCTATATCCTGCCTTTCTAGTGGAACTTCCCCTTGTCGATGGTTGCATGGAAACTAGCCTTGATTACTCTCTGTATCCTGCCTTTCTAGTGGAACTTTCCCTTGGCGATTGCGGCGTGGAAACTAGCCTTGATTACTCTCTATAACCTGCCTTTCTAGTGGAACTTCCCCTTGGCGATGGTTGCATGGAAACTAGCCTTGATTACTCTCTATATCCTGCCTTTCTAGTGGAACTTCCACTTGGCGATGGTTGCATGGAAACTAGCCTTGATTACTCTCTATATCCTGCCTTTCTAGTGGAACTTCCCCCTGGCGATGGCTGCGTAGAAACTAGCCTTGATTACTCTCTATATCCTGCCTTTCTAGTGGAACTTCCCCTTGGCGATTGCGGCGTGGAAACTAGCCTTGATTACTCTCTATATCTTGCCTTTCTAGTGGAACTTCCCCTTGGCGATGGCGGCGTGGAAGCTGGGACCAGCGCTGGCATGTGGTAACACCGTAGTCCCTGAAGCCGGCGGAACAGACTCCCCTTACCGCCTTATACCTGGGCTCGCTCATCAAGGAGGTTAGACCACGGCCAGTAACGACGGCCATAACAAGATGGCCGCCAACTTTAGATACATAAGTTATTGTTCGTATATTGGATTTTGTAGGAAATTAAATGCGAGGGAGCAGTAGCGACCGCAGCATTTAGTTCCTTTAAAATCCAATATGTGACCAATAGCATCATTTCACCAACTTTCGATGTCATTTATATAATATATCTCGATATTTGTCATGAGGTATCGCACATGTTCTTAAGTACAAAGGCACATGGCTTGGCTCATATATGCGATGTGTTTTGAATGTTGTAAACTGACATAAATTGACTCAGCGGCCGCTAAATCTAAGCAAATATGCAATGTTATGTAGTTAATACATATTTATGATGTCATCCAGATATATTGTTTTGTTTCAACAATACGATATTCCTGTGTTTTGTTGTTTTATTCTAGTGATTAAATGGTATCATTGTATACTAGTTTTGGCAGGTCCCAAATTACTCTGTTGAAGCAATGGAAGCCTCAAAATACAAAAGGAAATTGTTTTGACAAAAATGCTATGCTTCAAGTCTAATTGTATATACTAGCGGTGACAATAACAATATACAATATACAATATATAATATATAATAACAATATACAGTGGAACCTCTCTAAACCGGACACCAATAACACATTTGTTTGTCTAATTTAACATGTCATATTCCATAATTACAGTGGAACCTGTCTAAACCGTACACCCTGGGAACCAGGTTCCCGGATTAGAGAGGTTCCATTGTACTGTATTGATATTTTCTCCAGGCTGGTTTCCCGCCAGGCGTAGTGAACATAGTGCCAGGGTACGGCCCGACGGCGGGGGCGGCCATTACCGCCCACATGGACATCAACAAGGTCGCCTTCACGGGCTCCACAGAGGTTTGTTGTATCCTAGTGTCGAATATAGTGCAGTAGAACTCTCTAAACACGCAGAACACGTATATTTGTGTACGCTATTGTTCACTGTACTGTATCAATACTCATGGTTGTTTTGAAAAAGGGGGCTCGAATTTCAGCTTTGAAGCAACCGACGTCTGTAAGGGGTCCAGGGGTCCAGGGTGGACCCATACAAACTTCGGTTGCTTCACAGTCCAGAGAGTTGTTAATTTCTTGAAGCCAAATGCTGCATTCGGGTATGTTGGTACTACAAAAAGAGTTCTGTGTCCATTTAAGAAGCGTATTTCTGAAAATTGACTTATTGCAATACGTTTTCCACCGCTTGACTGTATTTTGTTAGTGGAGAATTTGAATAATATAATGTCTGCTCATTAACGCACTGAAAATAGCTATCGCGTACCTAATTGATATTAACAAAATCCCGCTGGCTTCAAAAGGGGAGGTTCGATGGGTTCGCTCCTCCCCTGACGACGCACTTGGATACTGTCTTTTTGTTATTGTGAACACCACTACTTTATACCAAAAGACACTTAGTCTAGCACGGTATTCTTTATTTCACACCACCCGTTGAACACATATAATATACATGTGTAATATAAAATATGATTGTCTTATACATGTATATATTATGCTGTAGGTTGGTAAGATGATCATGGAGGGCGCGGCCAAATCAAACCTGAAGCGGGTCACTCTGGAACTGGGCGGCAAGAGTCCCACCGTCATCTTCCCAGACGCCGATAGTACGTAAATAGAGAATAGTAGGTTAGTGCCCTGAATAGAAAATATATCCGGCAAGGCTCAAGAATTTCTTTATTTCTCATCAGAAGTATATGTTGTGACCACTCATTTGAACCGTCTCGCCGAGACGGTTCAAATGAGTGGTCACAACATATACTTTGGTTCAGAAAATAGAAAGAGAATAGTAGGTTAGTGCCGTGAATGGGAAAACATATCTGGCAAGGCTCAGGAAACGGGATGGGCGAGGCTCTGCCGAGCACATCCCGTTTCCGTGCCGCGCCAGATATTTTTTTCCATTCACGGCACTAACCTACTATTCTATTTATCCCCGTCAACACATATACATGGCTTTAACATGCAAAGAAATAATCCCAGCAACCGCACATATTCATACGCAGTGAGTAGGTCGTATTGACAGTATATCAAAAATGTTTCACGGCACATACGCACTGTGTTGACGGGATAAATACGCGTACATGCTTCACTTCCAAACCCCCATACCCAAAATCGGCCGTTAATGTGAATTTTGTTGCAAATATTAGTTTTGCACTTACGAACGCCTTAGTTATACGACGTTTGGTGAAATGGGCCCCAGGGGCGAGGTACAGGAGGAGTTGCTGTTTTTCATAAATACGAAGATACGAGGTTACCGTGGTCACACCAAACCCCATTACCCCCTCGCCCACCCCCCTGCAACACACTCAATATAATGTAACAACGTAAGAATATGAATAAAGATTGTATTTTTTTTGCTTACCAGTACGAGGTGATATTGTCCCCTCACCCAATAATTCAAACGCTCCTACGAAAGCTATATTGTTCAATAATGCGATCAACATTGTTTTGCTACCCTATACGTTCCTAAAATGCCATCATTTGAGACACGGTTAACGATTAAGATACCATGATTCCATTGCATTGGATTTCTCGGTAGGCCATCTCCATGTTTATATTCTCGCCCATCCTCTATTAAACATAGAATACTAGGCTCGCCTAGGAAATGTTAGGAATTCCTTGGCAAGCCTCGGAATTCATAGAGAATAGAAGGTTAGTGCCGTGAATGGGTAAACATATCTGGCAAGGCTCAGGAAACGGGATGGGCGAGGCTCTGCCGAGCACATCCCGTTTCCGTGCCACGCCAGAAATATTTTCCCATTCACGGCACTAACCTACTATTCTATTTATCCCGTGAACACCTACCAATGGCTGTAAAATTCAAAACTAGTATTGACTGGATATCAAAAATGTTTGACGGCACCATGTTTCACGGCACATACGCACTGTGTTGACTGGATAAATACGCGTTTCATACCCTTGCCGTATAAACTTGATACCAAAAGACAGTAAACTGGTATACTCTATATCATTCCATTGTAGTGGATTTCGCTGTGGAGATGGCCCACCAGGCCTTGTTCTTCAACATGGGTCAGGTGTGCTGTGCCGGCTCTCGGACCTACGTGCACGAGGACATCTACGACGAGTTCGTCCAGAGGTCCGTGGCTCGAGCCAAGAAACGGGCCGTCGGCGATCCGTTCGACCCAATGAACGAGTCTGGTCCGCAGGTGTGTGTCATTAGAATTGAGTACAGGATATACTCGTTACCTCACACCCTCTGAAGGTCAAATTATTGGTCCCAAAAACATGTTTCCCATGTAATAACTCTCGTTAACACACATAACATTTTCGTTAACGCATTTTCCTCACCCCCCCCCCCCCCCGCCCCCCCCCCCCCCTAGAATTTGAGTAAACGAGTGTGGCTGTACTTGGATTAGGAAATGCACCTTAAAGTGTTTAAAACGGTTGTAGATTCGCCTGTCCTATTACTCAGTTTCCTTACCGGCGCTGGGTCTCGTATATTCGCAGTGCAGATTAATTAGTTAAAGCGAAAATGTTATGACGCTACGTAAACAAATCCATCATCTTTTCAACGAAAACCATGTTGTAGTTGACCATCCTCTGGTATAAACTGTTATCTGATAAATAGAATACCAGGCTAGTGCATTTTTGTGTCAAGGTTATCAGGCACGCCTCCTGTCTGACAAAGACAATACCCAAAGACAATAGCCTGGAATTTTCTATGAGTACCATGTTCCCTGGTTCGGCTCGGAAACGGTAGGAATTCCTCGGTGTTCCTCGGAATTCATACGCGTTTCCTAACCACGCCTGATACACTTGATACATTGGCATTCTCTATATCCGTGTCTACAGGTCAACAAGGAACAGTTTGAGAAGATCATTGCTCTCATTAAGACGGGCGAGGCAGATGGCGCGAAACTGGAGTGTGGCGGATCCCGCCATGGAACGACCGGCTACTTCATACAGCCTACCGTCTTCTCCAACGTGACAGAGAAGATGCGGATTGGACGGGAAGAGGTAAATACAGTGGAACCTCTCTAAAATGGACACCATGTGAGGCCCACAGGGTGTCAGGTTTAGAGAGGCTCCACTGTAAATCATATATTTGGGTACGTCTAGCCAGTTTTCTATGGATTATGATCATGAGATTTTATGGGTGTACATGTATTGGTATCTACAGGAAGATTTATTTAATGTTATATAGTGTAGAGCATGTAACATGTATTAGCTTTCAGACTAAAACATACAAGCTTTAGTTAACAGAGTTGCAAACAACATAAAAATAACGTGAAGTGACTCGAATATCTACGAACCACAAGATACAAGAAGATTTATTTAACGTCCGATAATGTGAAACATGTAACATCCAGAGCTACAAATATAAAATAACATGACTGACCAGAAAAACTATGCAACGTTAATCAAGGTGCATGATCACGTGGTACTAACAACAACAAAAAGTACCGATTCAAAGTACGTATTCATTTATAGTGTCCTTATTACCTAACGGATGGCGCATCAAACGCGTCTTGTTAAGCTGCATTTGGTGGTCTCTGTATTTTCGCCCAAACTTCTGTCGTTTTTTCGCAAAAACGACATAAATCTGTGCCAAACTCACTAGACCACCAAATGCAGCTCATGAAGACGCGTTTGCTGCGCCATATTTCATCAAAATCCGTTGCATATTAAGGAAAATATCAAATAATACTTACTTTGGAGGGGGCGACGTTGTTGTTGTTGTAACCACGTGATCATGCACCTTGTTAATTAAATATTCTTGTATCTTGTAGATATTCGGGCCAGTTCAGCAGCTGATCAAGTTCAAGGACATGGAGGAGTTGATCGCACGGGCCAATGATACGGAGTATGGACTGGCGGCGGGCGTCTTTACCAAGGACCTGCAAACCGCGCTAACCTTCAGCAGTCGTGTCAGGGCGGGCACTGTGTGGTGAGTGACCTTATTTTTTTTATTTATTTATCTCATATTTGATGGTGGGAATTTGATCAAAGAACCTTCCATACCCGGGCGTATGAGCCCAGAAAAGTATCAAGACAATGGCCGATGATCCGTTTTGTTTCCGAAACGTATGCGTTAAATTAAGGAGGTTATGAGGCGGTTAATTTAACCTAGCTAATTCATTCTCCTTTCGCAGCCAGTATGTTAAACCGTGTTAATGGCTGAGCGTGTGGTGAGTCGCCTCAATAGAACGGTCATATAACATTCAATGCTAGGAAACGCGTAGGAATTCCGAGGCTCGTGCCAAGGAACCCTAGCGTTTCAGAACCTCATGGATATAGAGATTATCAGCCTAGTGATTTTATGTCAATTCAATATAATCAGACCGATCTTATAAATAGGTTACCGAACTTGGAAAATCATGAGCAACATCCCTTCATTCCCCCATTTGCCTATAATTGGTATATTTCACATCAAATGGCTTCACCAATTTGTCACATTATTAACCCTTACACCGCTATCTTAATTCTTTTGTCGTCTGCTGTTTATTTTCTATTTTCCATTTTTATCATCAAAAACATGCTTTGACAGCACTTTAGAATAATTTACAACATGCTTTGACAGCACTTCAGAATCATTTCCGTTGGAAACGATTCTGAAGTGCTGTCAAAAAATGTTTTATTGAGAAATAAGGCAAGATATAAAGGTTAGACCACACCAAATAGTTTTACTATATAATTTAACCGAATACCATCCAAGAAGGCCAGTCTCTCCTACTTTCACTAATCGTATGGATGCTGTGGGACCTACTTGTACATGACCTGCAGCCAGTCTGTACTGGTTCTGCATGAATTAAACAATAGGTTTACTTACTCCTAAGAAAGAAAAATCCAGCCTCGTCATATCACCCAATATTGTTTACATTTTTTGGCCACAGAAACTCTGTTTACATCACGTGACCAACAGGTTCATTGTTTTCTTTTAAATGCTACAAATATGCTTAACAATGATGTTAAAAGCACCCCAACATTTTCCTCAAGTGAAACTGGGTCAAGATTTGCAAGAACTGGATCAAGATTTGCAAGCAAACTGTGTCTGTGACCTCAAAACGCCCGCACTATTTTGTTTATACCGGACTACTTGTGCATACCCCTGGGCGATTTCGCGCCATTTGCTATAGTCTAACCTAAAAGCAACAGCAGATGACAATTGTTGTGAGTAGCGGTCTAAGGGTTAATGCCGTTTCCCCCCGTTTTCTTCTAGGGTCAATGCGTACAACGTGTTGCCGTGTAGTTCACCATTCGGCGGATTCAAAATGTCCGGTATTGGCCGAGAACTGTAAGTTGTCATAATACGTGGCTGTGATTGGAGAAATGGGGCTTATGGGATCTGTGACCAGTGTCGCTCCTGATCAAATAGCGCACTCATGTAGCCTGATAACGATCTATATTGCTTTCAGAAGCGTGACGGGTGTTTCATTGATGGAATCGCGAACCGTGTAGATCCTGATCAGACTGAGCGGATGCACAGGCTTATCTGGATCAGCACAGATCGCAAAATCCATTAGCCATATTTCTACAGTCACAGCCACAAAATGAATAAATCGAGGGCATTGTTATCACTTAGCTAATCCCCTCGCTGGCAGCCTTGATAAATAAAACAAATATTTGTTTGCCTCACACTGTAAACAAGGCTGCCAGTACGACCCACGTTCGACCACCCAAGATCAATGTCACTGAGGACTCGTGTTATATTATTATTTATCAGGTAACCTGCCCTGCATTGACCGAATACGTACTGACTGATAACATATTTTATCCCGTCAACTATGTCGCTACTAGACGTGAAAAGCAGGTACGTGTATTTTTTCTCGTTCACGTCTAGTAGATACGTCATTATGTATGACGTTACGTCATTATGTGAATGACGTAACACGATAATCTTGTCGCTTCAGAAGACAAATTTATGAGGCCACAAATGCATTTTTAGAGACATTTGAACAACTTTGATGTGGTTAACGGGATAAATAGAATATTATTATAGTGTCATGAACGTGAATAAATATCTGACTCGGCTCGAAATCAGGATGTGCTCGGCAAGCCTCGCCCATCCTGATTTCTCAGCCTCGACAGATATTTATTCACGTTCATGACACTATACTAATATTCTCTATGTTGTATCAGGCAGTGACCTGATATCAACATCCGGGTTACAACGAAGTGAAAACTGACGTTCCATTGGTCGGATGACGTCACGTGACGTTACCGAATGACGTCAGTGTAATGACGCAACGTAAACAAGTCTGCGTTCTGTCCATAGAATACGACGTCATATAATGCCATTTTCGAGCATAAAACGTTACCTGATAAATAGAATACCAGGCTAGTGTATTTTGATATCAAGTTTATCAGGCTCGGCTCGGAAACGGTAGGAATTCCTCGGCAAGCCTAGGAATTCCTATGCGTTTCCTAGCCTTGCCTGATTAACTTAATATCAAAAGACACTAGCCTGGTATTCTCTATATATTATCAAGGCTGCCAACTAGAGGATAATATTCATTTCGTTGACATTTCTTGTTCTACCCGGGTCTGTACTTACCTACCATGTTGTAGCACATGTGAGTATTGCGTAGCAGGGGTGGTAACTTGGTTACACTCTCCATAGTTATGTTTAAAAACAGAGAAATAACAACTGCCACACCCTGGAAATATAAAAACAATCGCCACTAAAGACTTGTTGTCAGAAGCCTCTGATAATATTGTTGTTGTGGCAGCTGTTGTCTTTCATGGTGATTGCTGTTCTCTGACGGACGAATACACAGTCAGTTTAGACAAGCCAGTTTCTGTGCCTGAACGCAGTCATAAGATCCTTAGTAATCACCGAACACGACTACAAAAGAAAATGTAAATTGCATGTTCCTTCATCATTTTTACACTTGTGAATGTGTACTAATAATTCCAGCACAAACATATTTACACAATTCCCTAACATTTGATTGACCCGTAGCAAGTCTCTGTCCAAAATTTATGAATTTATATAAACTCCCACGCCGAACTACTTTCCGTAACCGTGAGGCGCAGTTAAAATAATTCTTAAGAAAACGGAAAATAAACACATTTTCTTGATGAATTTATTTCAAATGCTGGAATTATAAGGAATGAATGGCCGTTTTGTTGAATTTAACGGGGATATAAACTTGGAAAAGTCGCGGGAATACTGGCCCGCGACTTTTCCAAGTTTTATACCCCGATAAATTCCACAAAAGGGCCATTCATTACTATATTAACATTCGCCTACTCTGTACTTACACACGTGACGCACATACATATATGCTGAATCACCCGTATCTATTCATAAACTCAATGGCTGTGTTATGTTATGTATTGTGTTGTTTTGTTTCTTTACAGAGGAGAGTATGGCCTGCACCAATACACGGAAGTAAAACAAGTAAGTGAGGAATGCTAATGAACAGGAGGCCTAACCCCTTCGCACCCTTAATATATAACATTGACTGCTTCATCTTATTTTAAGAATTCAACTATTTTTCGGTCAAATTGTATTACGAGAAAAATGTATGGTGACAATTGCTTTGTGGTTTTAATATAGTGAACTACTATGGCATTTGTTTCCTAATTTCCTAAATAGTTAACTGATTTTCAAAATGTAGCTTTTATTTTTTTTCTGTCTTGGGTCATTCGCTAAGCATCTAGCATAGTTTCAAATTTTCAAATTGTTTCATTTATCGCCTGACAGTCGACCTCACTATTCACGTCGCTTCACCGATATTAAATCATACTATCAGAAAATGAAACTCGACTTCAATAATAATAATAAAAAGAATAATAATCCCAGTTTGATGGTGGTGCTATTATTTAGCAAAGTCGATTTCAGCTTACAGCTTAAATAATAACATTTCTTTAATCTTCAGGTTATTATGAAGACCAATGGCAAGCTGTGATAGAAATTCCAGAACTGGAGTCGATCTACTGTGTTACAAGCGTTACATTATCTAATTACAACCAGAAAACAGAACGCAACGTAAACAAGTCCGCGTTCTGTCCATAGAATACGATGTCATCTAATGTCATTTTCGAGTATAAAACGTTACCTGATAAATAGAATACCAGGCTAGTGTATTTTGATATCAAGTTTATCAGGCTCGGCTCGAAAACGGTAGGAATTCCTTGGCAAGCCTCGGAATTCCTACGCGTTTCCTAGCCTTGCCTGATAAACTTGATATCAAAAAACACTAGCCTGGTATTCTCTATATACACTACCGCCTGCTCTAATGTTGCCAACATGTTTTCGCTTTTTTATTGTAAAATACTGAGCTTGAAGTCAGGCTCAGTCAATCAAACTGCTTGATCGCTTTGTGTATTCACCAATTAATTTCCAGCGGGATACACCACACCAATCATATTTTCACCAGTTATTCTAATTTCTCATCGAATGTATGTGTTGTGACCACTCACTGGAACCGTCAGAAATCGTCAGCAGTTGATGGGACAATACAAAGCAGACCAGACACCAGACTATAGCGACACATAACATAATATCATACTACAAACAATATAAAAAACAATTGTAGAGAATGATACTTCAGAAACAACGAACCCATTCTTCCAACATGTCGGCACAATGCCTGTATCAAGGAATTAGTGTTTACTATCCGCTAAGTGGCATCCATTTGAGATTTCACAATGCGGTAGCTTGAAATTGCTAACAATTCTAGAGATGAAATTGCTATTATAAAATGTAGTATAAACATTGCTAGTATGTGTTGTATGTGCGCTGATGTATGTTTTCCAGGAATTGTCGCCTATGTCGCGGCCATTTTGAATTTTCTTTTTTTCAATTTTCACTTATTTACTGAAAACCACAGCAATAATGTTATTATTTCTAATCGTCAACAACAACAAGGTACATGATCACGTGCAACAACGTCGCCCACTCCAAAGTAAGTATTATTTGATATTTTCCTTAATATGCAGCGGATTTTGATGAAATATGGCGTAGCAAACGCGTCTCCATGAGCTACATTTGGTGGTCTATGGAGTTTGGCACAGACTTATGTCGGTCGTTTTTGCGAAAACGACATAATTTTGGGCGAAAATACAGAGACCACCAAATGCAGCTTAACAAGACGCGTTTGATGCGCCATATTTCATCAAAATCCGTTACGTAATAAGGACACTATAAAAGAATACGTACTTTGAATCGGTACTTGTTGTTGTTGTTAGTACCACGTGATCATACACATTGAACAACAATTTCGTATAGTGATTGCGACCTAACATATGGAACACTTCAAGAAAATTGAAAATTGTATTGGTTTGGTCCTGAAATGATACTGAAAATGATCCATATTCCCAGTGGGTATCCACGACTATCCAAAATAGTATCAATCACATAAGACAAGCAAATTAATTATGTGTTGTTTTCCTTTATGAAAAATTTACAAAAACAATCCATGTGCTTTTGTGCTCAAGAAACTGTGACATTTTTTTGGTAAATTACACCAAATGTAAAAAGTTCATCACTTTTCGGTGTCATTTACAGAAAATATCACAATTTTTGTCACTATTTTCATGAAAATCACCCATCTCATTAGGTACAAAATCACATGGCTTGTCTCATATGTGATTATGACTGGAGATATGGCTCTTGTTGGACTTATGGCAAGTCAATCTGCTGATCTTCTAGCTTAGCCAAATTTAACTTTTATATTTACTGAAAACCACATCACAGCAAGAATGTAACAATCTTCAACAACAAACTTTGGACATTGAGTGCTACCTAACATAATGGCAAATTTCAAGAAAACTGAAAAGTGTATTGGTTTGATCCATAAATGATTTTGAAAATGATTAAAATCCCAGGGGGCACCCATGCCTTATATGTGGCTGTGACTGGAGAAATTGGACTTATGAGTTATGCGGCCAGTGTATATCCAGATCAGCCTGTGCATCCGCACAGTCTGATCAGGATCTGCACTGCTTGCCATTCAACGAATGAAACACCCTACATGATTCTAACAAGCAATATAGATCGCTATCAGGCTACACGAGTGTGTTATTTGACCAGGAGCTACGCTGGTCACAAATCCCATGAGCCCCATTTTCCCAGTCACAGCCACATATGTGAGTGTGACTGGAGAGATGGGACTTGTTAGACTTATGGCCAGACAAGCACCTGTAAGCCTATTTCACCATCATTGCAAAGTATACTTTTCTAGCAAAGTATATATTTTGAGGGAGAAATTTTAAATGTTAAGGATAAATTTATTAATTTTTATTATACTGAATTTATTACATTATCACAGCCAATTTGGCTGTGATAATGTAATATATTCAGTATAATATATCTCCATACTTTTAATCATCAAATATATGCAGTTGTTATATCTATATGAAATATTGTAATGCATTTCAGGAAAAATAAATGATTACTCCCTCAAAGTAAACTTTGCTAGATAAGTATACTTTGAAATTTTGATGAAATCAGCCACTGATCTTCTAGTGTAGTCATGTGGAATGATACGACCATCTACGGTTTGATAAAAGCAGGACAGGCGTTCCACTGACTGAATGGTGATCAGTGCAGATCCTGATCTGACTGCACGGATGCCATAGCTTAAGTCGGAATTGAGACCCACGTACATTATTCAAGAAGAGTATTACTTACATATCATTTATTAGTATATGAATTAAATGATGGCACATTTTCAAATTTCGGAGCATGGGCCCCTACGGTATGACACAGACAATATTCTAGGTCTGTGGGTATGGTGAATGATCTTTTTTTTATCAGGTCCAGTAAAATATATTGTAGTCGCAGGATTTTGCACAGTAGGCTATATGCAGCTGTTGTCCTGATCAAGAATTTAGGGTTAATAGGGTAATATATATGTCTCTGGCCTGATACCTTACACACAAACGCCACTGCATCTCGCGAATATATGGGTCATACCGCCGAGTATTCTCTCCATTCGTTTCCCTTTGCTTTTAATGAATTGTCATATATTCATATCAACACCGATAATCACTCGGGTGTCGCAGTGACCATACATACAATCCTTCGCCTTGGATGCCGTAAATGCATTCGGATACTAGCATTTCGTTAAAATCAGCAAGCAACGAACATATGTGGCTGTAACTGGAGAAATGGGGCTTATCTGATTTGTGAATATTTTAGCTCCCGGTAAAATATCACACTCCTGTAGCCTTGTAGAAATATACATTGCTTGTTAGAAGCACGACGCATGTTTAATTGATGGAATGGTGAACTGTGCAGATCCAGATCAGACTGTGCGGATGTACAGGCTGATCTGGATCTACACTGGTCGCAAAACCCATAAACCCCATTTTTCCACTCACAGCCACATATCACATCTTTGATGACACATCCCCTCATCTCGCTAATCAGTGCACAGGGGAACTTCGTGAAATCATAGGCCCGTATTAATTGGACCTATAGACATCACTCATTTCGGCATACTTAGCATATATTTGGCACCGGGGTTCGATCTGGTCTCACAAAACCACAATCGCATATTCCTCGTAACGTCACAGGTAGGTATGTATGTATGTATCTGAAATAGTTGAGTAGAGTTTGCTTTCAACTTGCACATGCTTTGAACAGACTTGTGTTCATAGAGCGAAGAAAAGAAGAGCCAAAAAGTCAGCGCCTGTATTTTAATAAAACAAAAGTTCAACAACAACAACCAAACAGCCAAAACCAAAGTGGAGTAAGTGTGATGACTCAAAATATCAGGAAATGATTGCCGGTAAAGTTGTGATACCAGATCATGATGCCACGTCTATATACGAGGTGGAATTGTTCACACAAAAACTGTCTACTTCACTGGTGGAGGCCACAGAGGCATCTATTCCAGGATATACCCTATACAAAGAGATAAAAACCAGGAAACATAATACTACGAACAGTAAACAAGTGAAAGAAGCAATTAAGGCAAATAAGGTGGCTTTTTGGCAATGGAAGATGGTGGGCGACCCCCAGGTGACCACCCACTGAGAGTCCAGAAATCAAACACTCGCTGTAAACTAAGAAAACTTCAGCGCCAGGAAGTACATTGTGAACAAGAGAATATTATTGCAGAATTGAATAATCATGACCCCAGTACATTCCACAAAGTAATAAGACTACAAAGAAGCAATACAGGAACTGCTACATCGAAACTGAAGTATAATTACCAAGTGTGGACTGAACCAGAGGACATACTGCAGGCATGGCAGGAGTATTTCCATGAACTTGGATCGACCAAACATTCCAGCGACTATAATGACCCTTTCTTAGCCGCATCGAAAGATGACATCCAGATCATAGAAGACTACTGTAGAAGGCTAGATGCACCTATTGAACCTGCAACCTCTGAACAAATTAGGAACGCAATTGCATCGCTGAATAACAACAAAGCTATGGATACACAATGTCTCACCGCGGAACACCTGAAGAAGGGTGGAGAAGTAGTCATAGAAGCTGTGAAGTACCTTGTGAATCAGCTGTTTAAGTCTGAAAAGGTGCCACCTGCCCTTAAGGAGGGGCTAGTCACCCCAGTGCACAAGAAAGGACCGAAGGATATCCCAACAAACTACAGAGGAATCACCGTAACACCAGTCTTATTAAAAGTCACAGAAAAGGTAATTTCACAACGTCTGAATGTAAAGCTTGAATGTACACAATCAAAACTCCAGAAGGGGTTCACGAAACAGTCGTCATCTACAAATGCAGCGTTTATACTGACAGAGCTGATCGCAGAAGCTTCAGATAACAAGACAGCCTTGTTTGTGACAACATTGGATGCACAGAAAGCTTTCGATGTTGTGAATCACGACATTCTACTAAGACGACTATTTCTTGATGGCGTTGGTGGAGAAATGTGGCTGTTATTGAAAGAAATGTACGGTGATATGAAAAGCATGTAAAATGGAGTGGTGACGTTTCCAGCCAAATTCCCATAGCTCAGGGTGTCAGGCAGGGCGGTGTGCTGTCCGCAGTTCATTATAAGAGATACAACAACCCATTGTTACTGTCCTTAGAGACAAACTGCAAAGGAGCTTTAGGAAGCATACCTATCCCACATATTACCGTAGCCGATGATGTGGCACTGATATCCCATACACGGAGTGACCTGCAACAAATGGCGAATAAGGTCCAACAATTCTCCCACGACCATCGATACAACATAAACCCGACTAAGAGCGCCACCGTGATATGGAATGGTGCTAAGAACACACAGAGAATAGAAGTAGGCGGTAGCCTAGTAGAGATAGTTAAGGACGTCACTCACCTCGGAATGACAAGAACAAATAAAACAGTGTAGATGTTGATAGGAGAGTGAAACTGGCCAGAACTACGAGCTATGCACTCATGGGAGAGAGGATTACACGGAAACTCGGGTCTGAGCCCATCAATAGGATTTGACATATATAACCAGTACATACTACCTAGGTTGATGTATGGATTGGAGACTATAGTCGGAAGCCATGCAGATATCGGGAATCTGGAGGGTTACCAGAAAAAAATCCTGAAAAAATTATTCAAGCTCTCCCGATGAACTGCTCTGATGTTGCCGTATACGCTATGTCTGGGTACTTCCCCTTCCGGTTATGATGGAAAAGAAGAAATTGCTTCTATTACGAGTAATATTGGCAGGAGAAACAACAGTCGAAAGGGAAATCGCAGAGCGGCAGTTTGCCATCAAGGATATGGAGAGTGAGCATAGTTGGTGTGTTGACTTACGCCACCTGCTTCACAAGTACCACCTACCTAGTGTGTATGAACTTATGAATGACTTGCCAAGTAAAGATAGCTGGAAGAGAATAGTGCGCACAAATGTAGAGAGTATATGGATAAAAAACCTGAGAGAGAACATCACAACGAAGGATTATCTGAGGTACATCAACGTAGGGAAAGTAGAAGTTGGTGTAGCACACACTGTATGGAGAACAGCCAGAAATAATGACCGAGACATCAAAAGGGCGAGTATAAAAGCCAAAGTAATAACAGGCAGCTATGTCCTGCAGAAGACAAGGTCGAAATACTGGAAATCTACAGATTCGGCCATCTGCCTGATGTGTGGATTAGAAAACGAATCAACGGAACACTTCATTGCGGTGTGCCCGGCACTTGCAGAAGAGAGGCAGCCCCACCTGAACAAGATCCGAAAGATTCTGCAGTCAGAAGACAGGATCATAGTAGAGTACATAATTCTTACCCCGGACCTACTAACTGCACTTTGCCTGGATCCATCGTTGCCTTCGCTCAATGTGCTGCTAACTGTCAATCAAGACATGTTCCATGCCCTGGAATTGACGACCAGAGAATGTGTTTTCGCCCTACATCAGAGGAGAATGTCCTTACTGCAACTGAAGAGAGATGGAAAGAGAATTACAAGACGCCGTAAATAATTGATGTTGATAATACATGTATACATGTTCATGTGGCCGCAACGGGGCTCTGCTGGGGTGCGTAATTTGATAAATTCAGGGTGTGCTTTTCTTGTCCCTTCTCGACTGGCTGTGGGTCCGCTGGAGTCGTCTCTGTCGGCTGATTCAAGGGCACTCGGAGCTTGTCATTTGAGTGGGGGCTTGAGGATTTGCTCTGGAGAGTTACGCACCTTAACATGAGCTTTGGTTTCCGGTATCTATTACGATGTGCTCTTGTCTTATCATCCCCGAAGCCATAACCATTGGCCGGGCTATTATTACGTGCTTGTATTTACATTACCACAACAATATATTGTAAACCGTGTAGAAAGCACGTTAATGCCAGTGACTTGTAGAATAATATTAGGGGGTCTATGGTGGTTATTGTCTCTTATTAGACTTAGACATTCATAACATACATATAATCCTGTTAACTTTCAACCACGTACAAATTTTATATGATTTTTAGTCCAAGCTCTCGCGATCAGGTGTTGTCATTGGCTAGGGACTGATTAACGGTAACCATGGTAACACAGTGCAACACTTATGGTAGCAGCATTATAATGCAGCGCTATCTACATAGATGAATATTCATCTCCATATTCATGTAAGATGGGTTTCTTTTATTTTGTTATTCATAATTATTTTAGTTTTAAATATCTCCTAATTATAGACGACCTTGTGCCTCTGCACATTTAAGTGGATAAACTACAAATATCTTATATTGAGTTTTAATGTAAATGAAACGGGGATAGTTGGTTGCATATACGTGATGGAAAATGCTACATACGATACTGGGATCTTAAATATATATATCTTAACATCGTAGACTCATACTTATCATGAAGCCTGGATGGCGGTGAATGGTTACTAGTGACAATTGCTTGCACTGTGACATACGTCGTATTTTAATCTTAATGGGGTTAATGGGTCGGATATGTGCGGATGGAATATGTGATATTCAAGGATCTAGAATACCTTGTGGTGCTCTTTATCAATATTTTAACACTACGATATTATACACTTTACAGTAAAGCTGGAACACTGTGAATATGTACAAGTGACTAACGACTGCAATGTAACATACATTGTATTTTACTCTAAACTAAATATCTTAATTGCTTTTAACTGTTCATTCCTTTTAGACTATAGGCACACAGAGGCTAGGTATCTAAATTGTAGTGGTTAATTGATAAATAAACAAGATAAAATGCTGTAGTAACAAATGTGGGACCAGTGATTGCAACATCGAACTTTCCAATATATATGGAGCGACCAAAGGATACATCCGCTGAAAGAATAAATCGTCTCCACGGAAACCAGCTCACCCACCACTATAAGCTACATGATGATACCTACAAGCTACATGATGATTCCTACTATGCCTACAGTTCTACAGAATATGAGAAATTAAATATTTTAAATGTAAAAAGTTGTGATAAAACTCATAGCCAGTGCAAATGTGTGTATATATGTACAGTTGTTTAGAATTACGTGCACAATATCTTACAAACTTTAAATATATTCTTAATACGTTTTTAATACTTTTAAGACCACAACTACATGACATTGTACAACGTATTTTAATACGGTGCCACGAAAAATCAGCGCGGGAAGCTCAACGACAACAACAACAACAACAACACAAAAAATGTGGCGCATTTTGTTGTTCTGACAACAAAGAAGGTAAACAGTGTTGAATTTTATTGACTTTTGTGCATTTTCTCTTTGCGGTGATAATGCAATTTGACGGACATTTACAAAATAAGCCTAATGGTTGCGCGCCTGTTTTGACCTGGGTATGCAGTGGCGGATCCAGGATTTGGCCAA
>CM055280.1:64175000-64226645 GCA_029237695.1 Conchocele bisecta
TATTCTCTATGTATACATTGGCATGTGTGTGGTTAGATTAGACTCGACTTAATGACTTTTCACTGACAGAACATGTGAATGGCGATTCCCTAGTGTGGAATCACAAGTTTATTGAGATGCACAGGAATGATATGTATACGTGATAACTGTAACGGGAATGCCAATTCCCCGGTATTGCCAATTCCCGTATATAGACATAGCACTATGGCTTTGCTACCGATACCATATATATAGCAAAGTAAATAATAAATGATAAAAGTCAGATAATGAAAAGTAAAAGTTAAAAATGATATAGAGACATGGCATGAGCAGGCCCATACGCAGGAATTATTTTAGGGGGGTGCGTTATCGACGGCGCGAAGAGCTAAACATTGTCTTTGCACACCCAAGGACAGACCTCGGCAGATTAACCCTTTCATCCCTAAGTAACTGGAATGGATTTTGATTTGTTAATTTTGCGACCAATCTAAATCATCACAAACTGATTTTCAGACCAGTCCATTTATGAACATGGGGTGTTTTTGTTCTCAAAATTATGAAAATTAATTGCAAACAAGTGCAGATCCTGATGAGACGGCTCGTTACGAGCCGGCTCAACTGGATCTACACTATGCAGGCCTGCGTGTTAAGAGTGAAAGGGTTAAGGGGGTGCGTACGCACCCGTCGCACCCCCTCTGCGTACGGGCCTGATGAGTATATATGTGTGTGTGTATGTGTGTAGAAAACTATAAATGTGGCCTGTCGGCACACGAATGCCCCCGCTGGCAGCCAAAGAAAACGAGGCATATTTGATTATAAGCCATTTACCCGAGCGTTAAGGTTTTGAACGCACCTTGACCCTGTGCTTAGTGGGGGCGGGACGAATATGGATTTGTCACAGGGCGGTAGAGGACCATTGTAGCAATGCGTGTGTGAAATGTGAAGCAGATCCGAGCAAGGAAACACAAATTATAAGCCATTTAACTGAATGTTAAGGTTTCAAACGCACCAAGTCTGTGACCTTGACCCTGTGCTTAGCGGGGGCAGGACGAATGTGGATTTGTCACAGGGCGGTAGAGGATCATTGAAGCAATGCGTGTGTGAAAGTTAGTGTAGGATTTAGAAACGCGCACGTAGATTTGTCACAAAGTGGCAAGTAAACAATTAAAGTGGAAAAGGTGAAGTTCAAAGGTGAAGGTCGAAGTAATGGGTGGTGGAGTGCGTAAGGCATGTTCATATGTATCATGTGTATAAATATTTAAGCGATTGGCAAAAGTATTGAGAAGTTATTGTAGGATTGAGAAACGTGCACGTAGATTTGTCCCAAAGTGCTAAGTAAACATTTAAAGTAGAAAAGGTGAAGGTCAAAGGTGAAGGTCGAAGTACCGGGTGGTGGAGTGTGTAGGGTATGTTCATATGTATCATGTGTATAAATATTTAAGCGATTGGCAAAAGTATTGAGAAGTTAGTGTTGGATTGAGAAACGTGCACGTAGATTTGTCCCAAAGTGCCAAGCAAACATTTAAAGTGGAAAAGGTCAAGGCCAAAGGTCAAGGTCGAAGTACTGGGGGGTGGAGTGTGTAAGGCATGTTCATATGTATCACGTGTATAAATATTGACATAATATGTGAGCCATGTAGAAGTTACTAAAGAATGGTAATATCGGTAATATCGGGACGTACGGACGGACGCCGGTAACACTATATGCCCCCTTACCTTTCGGTAGCGGGGGCATAAAAACAATATGTATAATAGTGGACCGTTTTAGTAGGGGACGTTTTGACAAAATTCCCAAAACTTGGGCGGCCGTTTTGACCAATTTGTGGCGAAATGGTGTGGGTACGAATTGACCAGAAAATGTTAGGCTCTGAAAAACTCACATATTTAGGAATTATCTCCCTTAGTAAAGTTTATCTCCATTTGCTGTTCATCTTGCAAAAAAGACAAAGGAAAAACGGTAAGTACGTGGATTGCTCGTCATAGTCACTTTTCGAATTCTAATTCATGTCACTGGAATTGGGTAGGTCTAATTGTCGAATTTAGTTAGGAATTATTTCTAGTCAAAACGTACGCACGTACCACAAAACCTACCAAAGTCAAAACGTACCCGAGTCAAAACGTACCCAAATTGGTCAAAACGTACCCAAAGGTATAAGTCAAAACGTACCCAACGTGAAGTCAAAACGTACCCATGTAATTATATGGTGTTGTGACTGTTGAAATATATTTTGCATTCGCAGTCTGATCAGAATCCGCACTGTTCGCCATTCCATCATTAAAGTTTATAATTTAAACACCTTCTTTCTTCTTCTTCTTTTATAATAATTGCAAGCAGTCGTTTGCCGACTATTATGGCACCTGTCCTGCTTCTAACAAGCAATATGGAGTTATCAGGCTACAGGAGTGTACTATTTGATCAGGAGCTGCACTGGTCACAAATCCCATAAGCCCAATTTCTCCAGTCACAATGACATATATAATAAATATAGTGTAGTCTAATTGTCGAATTTAGCACTGGCTGGCACTGGATCTGTAGCCGATTTCATCAAAATTTCAAAATATACTTTTCTAGCAAAGTATACTTTGAGGGAGTAATCATTTATTTTTCCAACATGCATTATTTCATATAGAACTAACCACTGCATATATTTGATGATTAAAAGTATGCAGAATTATTACACTGAATTTATTACATTATCACATAATTGCTGTGATAATGTAATAAATGGAAGCAGGTCAAAACGCCCCCAAGTCAAATCGCCCTCAAGTCAAAACGGCCCCATTTTGGTCAAAGCGGCCCCATTTTGGTCAAAGCGCCCCCAACTTTGGTCAAAACACCCCCAAAAAACACCCCCAAAAAACACCCCCATAATTATTTTTTTTTTAAATACGATTTTATTTTGTCATTATTATTTGTATTTGTACAGTAATTGAGTGGATATGTATGAGCCTTTTTAACTTGATAAACAAGTCCGTTTTTTCAATAAACATGACCTGTTTGATTGCGGTTTAGTCAAACTTTTTATTTCATTATAAATTTTTTGTTTGAAATATAATTATAGTAATGAATGCGAATATATGTACAATTATCGTATTCAAACTCGCATAAATTTTCACTATAATGAAGTTTTGCCATTTTCACCGAATGTCGACGTACTATCGATGGACAATATACCGTTTCATCCATTTAATTTATGGCATATGATATCCAACACTTAGATAAGGTAGGTTTGTCAGTACTAGACTCAAATACTTACTGTATATCATTACACTTACCAGTGTCACAGGACCGGTGCTGCCATCCTTCGCAGTTCTCGCACTGAACTGCATGCTGGTTCCTACGAACGTGTTTCCTACAGTCAATGCACGGGTAACGTTCAGCCATCTTAACTAGTACTATTACATTAAGAGTGGTAAAGCAAACCAAAATCGTGGTGCTTACATGCCTTCCTTGCTTATGAATTTATCACAGTTTTGATTAATGGTCTTTTGAGTTCGCCGAATAATAAATGGTAGGATTATCAATTTAGTTGTTTCAGGTGGAATGTGCTAATTATGAGTACTTAATGGCTGGTGCACGCTTGTACTTTTACTAGTAATGCATGTTAGATAGTTATCGTTGGGTGTAATGTAGGATTATCAATTACGTGATTAACGGGATAAAAGTGGTTAAATAAGTGTCAACACAGGTGCTATCAACAAACACACACATCCTTTAATCATGCTAATAGAAATACAATAACAAAATCAACTGATGTATTATACATTGAACACTCAAAAATACACATACGCTAAGAATAATTACATCAATTAATCATCCTTGAACACGCACAAACACACAAGTATGGTACTTTATTATGGTACAAAATTATACAATAATATCGTCGCCATAATTCTTCCCGTACAGACATTCTTCGTACACAACCGTAACTGAAATGAAAATAGTATAGTATAGTAAAACACCCATAAAAACCACCAGAATAAGTTCAATATTTGACAATAAACATTTGAAGATGGGGGCGTTTTGACCAAAATGGGGGTGTTTTGACCAAAATGGTGGTGTTTTGACTAATTGATGGGGGTGTTTTGACCAATTCGAGGTGATTTGACTTGTGGGGCGTTTTGACTGTAAATCGTAATAAATTCAGTATAATAAAAATTAATAAATTTATCCTAAAATTGAAAATTTCTCCCTCAAAGTATACTTTGCAATGTTGATGAAACCGGCTACAGGACACCACATTTACATTAGCATAGTTGCGAACAGTAACTCTTGCAATCTACTTCCATACCATCCGTAGCAGTAGTCGAGAACATCACCAACCAAACAAGTTGGATCGTGATGCAACCAAACAAGTTGGATCGTGATGTTATTTGTTTATTTGCATTTTATGTTTTTCAATAGATCTAAACATATACAACATCTAACTGCATAAACACTTGGATTGAAGCCTAATTTACATTTACAAACATACACCAGCATTATATTGTTGATTTCAATCCAATTTTTTACCCAAATCTTTTTATTTTTTTCTCACATATTCATGAATTTTGTCAATCAAAATTAATTTGTTTAATTTCTGTAAACGTTAGAAGCTTAAAATATTTCACAACTACATGTACTATTTACATACACATTTAAATAACCCAGAAGTTATTTTATTTAAAAATACGTAAATTTGATACTTTATCACTGTTTTTGAAAATTCCACAGGAAAATGCCACTTTATAAGAGTAAGCCATCATGACTGTATATCAAGACAGTCATGAAGTCACGACTACCGTAGCAGAGTTATGATTCCACTCATAGTCTTCCTCTGCAGATCTGATTCGTGAATTGTGAAATATTTTCTATATTTTTTAATTGAAATGAGTATCAAGATTATGAAAATAACATATTCCAGTAATTATCAATTTATGACATAAATTTACATAATTTTTTATGTAGATAAAGTAAATTTAAGCTAAAATAAACAAGCAGACGCGTGATCCAGTCAGTGGCAGCCAAATTCAACTTGTACATGTACATAATGTAAAAGTAAAGATGGGATCCATTTTCTGGAAAGGCAAAATTTAATTTTCTAAACCTTCTACAATGATAAAATTTATTTCAGAATTATTAGTTTGTATTACTTTTATATTACTAATAATTTTTTTTCATATGGAAAATATATAAAATATTTCACAATTAACTGCTAAAGTGTGATTCGCTAAATATTCGCTAAAGATCGGATTCGCTATTCTGCAGAGGAAGCCTATGGCCATGAGTGGAATCAAAACTCTGCTATGGACGGTGTGGGAGTAGATTGCCAGAGTTACTGTTCCAACAACACCTTTCAGTGCTTGAAGTTTGTATTGTCGGCTAATGTTAGTACTGAGTGTTCAATGCTCTCTACCGCACCATACAGGTAGGTATATTCAGGTCTGTATATGACCATTCACCTTGTTGCTGAATGGTAGGATGTAAACACAGTTGAACTTTCTAAGCTAATTGGGTGTTAAACACCCAATTAGCTTAGAAATTTCAGCTCTACGGATGTGTTTTACTATTTCATCTGTTATTGTGACTAAATTTTACACTATAAGGGTCTCGGCTCTCACGGATACAAAAAATATAAAAGACAGATGAAATAGTAAAACACATCCGTAGAGCTGAGATTTTCTAAGCTAACACCCAATCAATCAATTGTTCTTGCTTTATTTGTTCAGATCGGTTACATAACTATAAGGCGACAGGTGAAAGTTTGACATCAAACTTTGAAGACATTTTAACAACTGTTTGCTCTTAATTAGTAAACATCAAATGTCGCTATCAATCTACACGTTATTTATTGTGTGAGTGGCATATTAATTACTCCACAATCAGATGAGAGATTATGCATTCAGTCAGAGCTCCAGATAAGCTGCGTATTTGCGTAAATACCCAATGAAAATTGCCGAAAAACCCAATTGAAATCCGACGTAGCGAGTATCAAAAAGCAATAACAATTTTGTGGTATCTGTATCATGCTGCAGAAAAAAATAAACAGACCACAAATATAGCATATTTTTCTTATTTTTCATGAAAACACGTCTTGGTATTTCATTAGAATTGTCTCCAAGGAGACAATTCTAATGAAATGCCAAGATATGTTTTCATTTCGAAGCAAAATATTCAATAATTTGTGTCTGTTGACGTGTAAACAGTAGTGTGATTATATTTTACCCAATTAAAATTTGGAAATACCCAATTGCTTCAGAAATGATGGAGTGCCAATACTCCATTACTAATTCCTTATCTGGAGCCCTGATTCTTAAGCACCGTACAATGTGTAACAAGTAATTGCAATAAAAGTGTAACCAATCAGCCATAAAAGACGTACTGCAAGATAAACAACATTCCGTTGTAACCAAAACTTGTTTTACACACCACCAGGTTGAACACTATTGTAAATTGATATTGTATATTAAATCAGCCACACATGTATACATGCATAATCAATGACCGTTACCTACATGTTTTTGCAGGGTCACAATAAACTCCAGCCATACACAATTCTACGGAGAGTTCACGACAGCATAGCCAATTGCAAACATGGCGACCAGCAGCAGCAGAAACCCTAAGACGATGTCTCATGCCTGCACAGAATGTGGCAAGCTATTCACATGCCATGCTAATATGAAAACTCACCGTCGTATCCATACAGGGGAATTACCATACAAGTGTGACATCTGTTTACGGCAATTCCGTAATACTTCGAATCTCATAAAACATCGGCGTATTCATACCGGGGAAACGCCATATACGTGTGAAGTGTGCCAGAAGGGTTTCATCCAGACGTCACACCTCGCCAGTCATATGCGAACACATACAAGGGAAATGCCATTCAAGTGTGACGTTTGTAGCAAGTCATTTTCACATAAATGTAACGTCAAAATACACATGCGTTTACACACAGGGGAACTGCCGTTCATGTGTGAGATCTGTAACAAACTGTTCAAACAACAGGCACATCTCACCAGTCACCGCTGCTTTCATTTACATACAGGGGATGTGCCATTCTCGTGTGTAGTGTGTGACGAAAAATTCACTAAGCAATCTTCTCTCCTTAACCATATGCGGACACACACATCGATATAGCCAATATTTTACTTGCTGTAGATTTGCTGTGTTTTGAGAAATTGGGCCTATGGCATTTGTGATCTGTCTAACCCGAATTCTCCGTCTAACCCGAATTCTCCGTCTATAGTGGCCCTGATTACAGACAGAGAATTTGCATTGTGATCTGTCTAGCTTCTGAATCTGGAGCCGATTTCACCAAAATTGCTAATTACACTTATATTGCTAAGCGTACTTGTACTTTGAGGGAGCAATTTTCAATTTATGCATAAAGTACATGTAATAATTTTTTATTTAATGAATACTATATTTTGTAGTTAAAATATAAATGACTGATAAATAAATGCAGTAAAATACTTCTGTATACGTTTAATCATCAAATATAAAGTCATTAGTTCAATGAGAAATAATTGCATTTCGGTACAGATAAATAATTACCAAGGCTCCAGATAAGCTGCGTATTTGCTTAAATACCCAATTAAAATTGTCAAAAACCTAATTGAAATCAGAAGTAGTGAGTATCAAAAAGCAATGAAAAATTTGTGGTACCCTTATCATGCTACAGAAAACAATAAATAGACCACACATATAGTATATTTTTCTTATTTTTCCATGAAAACACATCTTGGTATTTCATTAGAATTGTCTTCTAATGAAATGCCAAGACATGTTTTCATTTAGAAGCAAACTATAAATAATTACTGTCTGTTGATGTGTAAAGTGTGCTTAGGTAGATAACAAGGTGCATGATCACGTGGTTACAACAACAACAAGAATGCCCACTCCAAAGTATCCCCCGGACACTATGGATTTGACACCGAACATCGTCCGCGTCCGCCGCAGACACTTTTGTCCGGAGCATAACTCGAACACCTTTTGGAATATATTCATGAAACTTCACACATGCATAGAACACGACCCGAAGGAGTGTCGCGCACAAGAATGACAACTCTTGCATAGCTATTTTTTTTAGTTATCTCCCTTTTTTGTTTCGCGCACTGATTGGCCCGTATCAAGTCTCTGTCCAAAATTTATATCCCAGTAAACTCCCACGCTGAACTACTTTCCATAACCGTGAGGCGCATTTAAAATAATTCTTAAGAACACGGAAAATAAACACATTTTCTTGGATGAATTTATTTACAATGCTGGAATTATAAGGAATGAATGGCCTTTTTGTGGAATTTATGTGGATATAAACTTCGTCCAGTATTCCCGCGACTTTTCCAAGTTTATACCCCGATAAATTCCACAAAAAGGCCATTCATTCCTATAATAAAACAATTATTGACTAGTGAGCCATAGAATATAATCTGATATTCTGTGGCTCACTAGTCAATACTTGTATAATATGTTCGGGCCAGTGAAGATTGCTTTCGGGCACAGGCTCGAGGTCAAGGCAGCAAATGTCCAGACTGCAGACTGACCACTAACTGACCACTAACTTATTACAGTTAATTTATACAGGTAAGTTATTATATTACATTTCCGTAAACTGTGTTGACAATATTGTGGCAATATGTGGACCTGTGCAGATATGATATGTAGATACATATAACAGAGGTCCAGATAAGGTGCGTATTTGCGTAAATACGCAATTAAAAAATGCAAAAACCCAATTAAAATCAGAGACAATGCGTACCAAAAAGCAATTAAAATGTCCGGTACGCAATACTTTTTTATCCTGTAGCGTACTCCTCAAATGTATTTTCAGTCTGTCGCGTACTGCTAGATTTGTTCATGTATACAATCCTACAAAATCATCGCCGATTATCTGTGCGGTCGGCCATTCAATGTTTACAAAATCTGGTCCCGGCTCTAACTGCGGACAATGTCTCGCTGTATTTCACCGATAACGGCTGGAAACCAGTATTCGGGTGTACTCGATTTGAACTCCATGATTTAGCGGGAGCGATTCCGACTCTCAGCGGGAAAAAATGGGTCCAACTCGATACGAAACTCTAGTAATCCACCACACGGCATTTGTTTCGAGTACCGTTCAAGTTAATGATCCCAAATCTAGAATGATCACCCTTATCGCATTGGCCGTTTTTACCCATATTGATTTTGAGAAAAAAAATCGGATAAGACGGGGCCTATCAATTATGGCGAAAGTTAACACAAACTTCAGAGCTCACGCAAGCCGGAATTGAATTCCCATTTACCTCTGAATTTGTTGTCACAATCCACGTCATTTACGGAAAATATTACTGATTTTTAAATCAATAATTGTGGGGTAAAAACGGCGATGCGACACTATTGTGAACCCGAGATCCAGGCTCATTACTAGTCTATTTTCTTAAATTCAAATCGATGTGAAACTGCTTGTTTCGACAACCCCGAGTCTTCTGAAGGAGATGCAACGAAAAATGTCCGTAGACTTTCGTAAACGACTATCCGCACAGATATAACCGAAGGTACAGTGAAATTGGTCCTGGTGGGAGGGCGGGGCACAGCAGATATTTTATTATTTTGGATGTGTCAGGTTTATATTTTACATGTGGGACAGTATCATAAGTAATACATGAAAACATGGTAACATTATTACTATTTCGACCAACGCACACGTTGAATAAAATCGAATTAACTAAGCTAAAATAGGACGAGTTGAACGGCGCCCGAATTCTCCAATTAATGTAATCGTAGTAGCGATAGACACTATAAATAAAACAATCGGATCATGTCAGATTTTTTCGTAGACAATTGGTGACACATGGCGCAACAAAATGGCGGCCACAACAAACAAACGTGGAAGAAACAAATTGCAAAAGTCCAGCACCAATGTTAACTTTATTTCGATTTATTTTACGACCGATGCAAAAGGTGGAATTTCAATCCATTGCACAAGGCATCATACAGTCATTTTGTTGAGCTCGGTGTGTGGAGGCATCAAATTAATCGTGGTTGACATTATTGATGAATTGCTGTCAAACGTGGTCAGCCAAAAGAAAAATAGATCACGTGTTGCAAAGATCAATCTGCCAATCAAAGCATTCTTGATCAGCGTATGCACTGTTTGTCATTCAGATAATGAAACATATTGCATGATTTGTTTAATACATGATACTGCTTGTTACATAACTTATAACTATAAGTGTGCTAGCAGATCCGGAACTACACTGGTCACAAATGCCATAAGCCCAATTACTCTAGTAACAGTTATACTTATATGTACTTGGTTTGAAAACTTGAACTAATCATTTTATGCTTCAATTAATTATATGAACAACAAAACAGTACCATTAATACATAAATTAGTACGATTTGTTTCCGAATCGGTTTTTGTAATCAAAATATGGAAATACCCAATTGAAAAAAATTGATGGTGTAACGTTTTTGAAATACCCAATTGAAAATTGAGAATACCCAATTGATTTCAAAAGTATGGAGTAACAGTAGCCAATGTCAAATTCCTTATCTGGAGCCCTGTCATATAGGACTATTAAAAAACATGTGGGCTCCAGTAGCGAGCATTATTATTTTTAATTTTTAAACTTTTTTTTCCAACACCCTTTTTTCAAACTACTTGTGTATCTGGGGAGGGGGATACACATGCGCTTGTCGACAAGCGTCCATTTCTAGTTATTATTTGATATTTTCCTTAATATGCAACGGATTTTGATGAAATATGCCGCAGCAAACACGTCTTCATGAGCTGCATTTTGTGGTCAATGGCATTCGGCACAGACTTATGTCGTTTTTTGCGAAGAATCGATTTCCGTGTCTACTACACGGAAATCGATTCTTCACAAAAATGACATAAGTTTGGGCCAAAATACAGAAACCACTAAATGCAGCTTAAAGCCCCAATACGGATCAAGTTGCCGAATTTGGCCTCCTATTGGGTTTTCCCACACATAAATCCAACAGGTTTCTATTTACACACACTTTGAAACTGTTTGCATTCATTTTGGTACAAAAATGAGTTTGTAGTCGATGAAAATATCAATATTTGTTGATAAACAAACAGCAGGTGCGTGTTCAAAGTCCCATCGATTTTCCGATAGAAGCTCGGGTCAACTGCTCAACTCCTTGATTCACGGCCGATGAATTCTGATAGCCGGAGTTTATCGACTCGCTTCCGAGCCGAAGCCGTTGGGTTACGGGAATTAATTTGTGTATATTGACATTTTGCACTGAGTGGTACACAAAACAAGTTTTTGTTGTATTCACATTGCGATTAAGATGTAAATCTCAAGACTTGAGATGTATCTATTAGGCAGTATATGTTAGTTTTGTGTACTAAATCAGTTGCCAAACATGTTTTTGTGTTTGAAAAAATCGGAAAATTGTAATACTGAGCCGTTCAGGGCCTTTAACAAGACGCGTTTGATGCGCCATATTTCATAAAAATCTGTTGCGTAATAATAACAATATAAAAGAATACGTACTTTGAATCGGATGGATTCTGGAAGTTTCAGTACGTGTTGTTGTTGTTATATCACGTGATCATACACATTGGATAAGTGTACTTAGCAATTTTGGTGAAATCAACTACTGATCTACCCGCACACTCGTGGCCTGGTATGGATCAAGAGTACTTGTTGTAAAGGTACATGACATGCCCACTCAGTAGGCACACAATGTTATTTATATCAGAGATATCATCTGAGGCATTTTCTGGCAACATAAACATTCATTCACCATTACCCCACGTATTGATTAGCAGTATTATACTGTGGTAGAATTCACTTTTTGTCAGGTCCGAACTAATTCTGGAACGAAGTCGGGATTTAGCAAAGACAAATTTTCACTAAATAAGTACATGTTTCTGCTATTGTTGGTGTTAGCAGAAGCATTAAAGTCTGTATTCTGTAAATCCATCGATATTTATCGATGACATTGACCTTTTATGTGGTTTAAACACCATTTTCTATTGTAAACATGTGCTTTTACAAAGCCAAATAAACACAGTCTTGACAGTCCGGAGATCCGGACTTGAATGAATCTGATTGGATGAAATTATCTGTGACTTACCAATGAAACGGTTCGTCCCAGCCAATTTCGGCCGACAGAGATCATTCGGAGTTAATCCTGTCTGCAGTATAAAAGCTCTCGATTTTAGTTATCAGGAGACTCCTGGTTCGATTCCCACATCGACCCGCTCCGAATGGCCGATTCGGCGTGTCCTTGGGCAAGACAACTTCGTGCTAGCCTAGTCCTTTGAATTTCTTATATTTAAGGGTGGGAAATGGCTCGAAGACCTTCCATACATTTAAATGATCAGGTCAATGGCCGTTGGCCCATTTGTTTCCGAATTTACTAATATATGCGATACAGTCGAAATATGTGCATTAAATGAAGGAGACGATGAGGCGGTGAGTTTAACCTAATTAGTTCTTCTCCTATTGCACAATGCCGATACGTCAGACCGTGAAGAGGGCCGAGTGTGCGTGCACATGATATATGGATACTCAGCCGTTATATTGTTATATTACCTGCTAATGCTATTAGAGGGTTGGACGAGGCAAGACAGACCAAGCAGAGACAGATCCACGTGATATGGGCACTGGTTCGAAGACCTTGCATGTCGGGACCGACTATTTCTATCTATCTCTGTATTATGCTGCACACCCTCGCGGGTAATTTTGAGCATTTGCGCTGCCTGTGTCTAGTTCATAGAAACAGAGAAGTTAAAAGTATAAGACAAGTGGAGTAAATTGATAGCATGTTAAAATATGTGTGAAATTGAAGATAAAATCAGGTTAAAAACATCATTCCAGGATTTAGGGTTTGAGATGGTCGATGCGACTAACCGCAAGTTTGAATTTCTCCAAATCTTGGGTTAGTGCGACATCCTGAGGTAGTGCGTTCCCACTGTACTATGGCCAAAGGAAAAAATGAATATTTGTAATAGTTTGCTCCAGTATGAATTTGTCGGTAGCTCACTGAGTGGCAGTATCGAGAAAGCCTAGTAGGGTGCTGAATATATGCTGGCATTGGTACGGCCACGAGACCATTGACAATTTTATAAAAGAGACACAGACGAGCATCCGACCTGCGCTGCTCCAGAGACCTCCACCCTAACCCGTCAAGCATTGTAGTGACGCTGGAATAGCTCGAGTAGTCGTTCAGGACCCACCTGGCTGATCGCCTTTGAACCATTTCAAGTTGGTTAATATTACATTGGGTGTGGGGGTCCCAAACGGCACTGGCATACTCAACTTGGGGACGGACAAGGGCTTTATAGGCGTGCTCCCTGATTTTAGGATTGTTTGTCTTAATGTTCCTTCTCAGGAATCCAAATGTGCGATTGGCATTGCCAGTAATTCGATTGACATGTGTGTTCTACGAGCAACTACCGGAAAGGTCAACGCCAAGATAGCAAGCACTGCTGACTGATTGAAGCACTTGTCCGTGAAGTCTGTAAATGCTAGGATATGGGGTTCGAGCCTTTGTGACCTGTATGACCTGGCACTTCGAGGGATTAATACTCATATTTAAGTCCCCATCCGATAGGACTAGGCTATCACGAAGTTGTTTTGCTCAAGGACATACCGAATCGGCCAGTGTCGGGATTGGAACTCGGGACCTTTCGATCCGTAGTCAGATGCTCTACTACTGAGCTATTGCGGCTGACCCACACCCCGTCCCTACCACAATACATTATATATCATACGAAAATTCCCACTGATATCAGGGGCGATAACCGTGTTTCCTTAATATGTTAACGGACATTACTAATTATTCTCTGTATGTATTTTTTGATGTGCAATGATCATACTTTCTAATCTGTCGAAAATATTATATTTTCAGGTGACGCATTTAATTAGTATAACAAATTAAAAATGAATATAACCTGATTACCGCGAGTCACTATCAGTAAAATAAATATTACTCCGTGATTATACCTGTACATTTAGCGGGCACTCAATGGTGGCCGGATTAGCTCAGTAGGTAGAACGTCGGTCTGCGGATCGGGAGACCTCCGGTTCGATTCCCACCTCGAATGGCCGATTCGGCGTGTCCTTGGGAAAGACAACTTCGTGCTAGCCTAGTCCTATCAGATGGGGTCGGCCCCGTCATGCAAGGCCATCGAGCCGTCTTTAAATCAAAGCATTTACATTAATTTTAGAACTGGTAGATTAATTGACACAACTTTGTGCATGTACCTTTGAGATGAGTGACGGGCCTAAATGATGAACAGTGCAGGTTATCACCTAGTCATGCTAGTTGCAAATAACATATTTGTTCAATATATTGAAGAAGGTGCTATTGTGCATTATAATTCGCCTTACTTTTTAAGCCAATCGCGCTAAACTTATTTCACATATTTCACATATTGCAAGATTTAACTTGCATATTACCAGATTTAATGGCTTCCTGTTTGACAGGAAATGGAAAATCAGTAATGGAAATGGAGACTGTATTATAAACCTGGCTAATGATAAGTATGCTATTATGTGAGCAAGAACTTATACTTGGGGCTACCTACTCCCTATTAGATTTGAAAATCAACATCGGACATCTCTTCCGACTGATGCTTATTGTTCACATGTTGGTTTTTATACGCCCGTTTGAAAAAAACGGGACGTATTATGTATTCATATTGTACGGGCGAGTGGGCACAGCTTGTCCACGTAATAACTACTTGACGGATTTTAACCAAATTCGGTATACATGTTTATCACGGCAGGACAAAGAAGCCTATTTCTTTTCAAAAAATTCTTATGACTTATCTCCCCTTGGCGGCCTTTTTATTTTTCGCACTCCGTATCCTTGTCCACGCAATAACTTAAGTTCTACTTCTCTACTTCACCGATCGTAAACAAATTCGGTATACATGTTTATCACGGCAGGACAAAGAAGCCTATTTATTTTGACAGATCGTGACCAAATTCAATATACATGTTTATCATGGCAAGAACCCTATTAATTGTCAGTGAGTTATCTCTCCTTGTTAACTGGCCTTGCCTCGACGGGCGTATATTGTGACCTTCGGCACTCTTGTTTAAGGAATTTAATGCAAGGGAGTGTTAGTGACCGCAGCATTTAGTCCCTGAAATTTCCAATATTTGAATAATAGTATATTTATAGCTAACCATGTTTACAATGCAATCTCCCATCCGAGTATTGATTTCCATTTCCTGTGGAAACAGTTAATTAATTGAAAAGTCTGGTAATATGTAACTTAGGTTAAATCTTGCAAATTGTAAGTCAACATCAATTCAATATAATATACACAGTGTATATTATGTAGTTTTGACATTGAGAAGCATATTTATTACAGTAGTGTAATAAATAGAGGATATTCCATTGTACATTTTAAATAGCGGGAAATAATACACGAGTGTGCGTCGGTTTTCGGGTAAGCAACAAGTGAGTGTAGCAAACAAGTTTCTTGCACGGACGCCGATGCCGCCGACAGTGTATTATTTGCGCTATTCAAACATGTCTGATGGAAAATCCTATTTATTACACTTCAACGGATATTTTTGCACATTTAGTGTATTTTTGAGATTACAATTAATGAATTGTGATGTGCGCATGAATAGTTACACAACGACGTTTTTCCCGCGTGTTTCCCATGTAAACTTTTTGAAATCCAAATTACGCAGCTGTTATTATGAACTACATGTAGAACATCCTATTTATTACACTTCAACGGCGGATATTTTTGCACGTTTATTCTATTTTTGAGATTACAATTAATGAATTGTGATGTGTCATGAATAGTTACACAACGACGTGTTTCCCGCGTTTGTGTGACGTCAAACGTGTGAAGTCGTGTAAAGTTTTTGAAATCCAAATTACGCAGCTGTTTCTATGAACTAGATATATTTGAGTGCATGTTTGGAATCTGTTGAATTACATTAACATTCTTGATTAGTTCCAAGTTTTCAAATAACATTATTTTGACTGTAATAAAAATTAAACATTTTGAATGGTAGCTCGTGGTTTCCAAGAAAACACGCGCGCAATTACGGGTGTTCTCTTGACTGTGTTTTATTTGTAAGGAGTTGGTACTGGGTTTCTCTCACAGCAAAACCCGTGCAAATTACTCGCAAAAATGTAATATATATTAGTCTCGATGTCAACAATTGTAAAGGCTTTATCATTGATTTGCTCGTTATCCTACTCTATGCACATTATGCATGGTGAAAAGTGGTTATGTCTGGATGAATGGTGTTAGCACCTTTCGGACCAATGTAGACTCCGATAAGTATGCGCATAAGCGCAGACTGATCAGGGTATACAGTGTTCACAATTCAGTCAGACAAGCACATACTATGCTTGTAACAATATATATAGCTAATTATCTGCTAGGAGATCTACGGAGACATGCAGGGGACGTAGAATTCTGCTTTTTTTATTAATTTGTTCCGACGAAATAACAATTTGTTCCCTCAATTTAACAATTCGTTCCCACAAAATAACAATTCGTTCCCATGGGAACGAATTGTTAATTCGTGGGAACGTATTGTTATATCGTATGAACGAATTGTTAATTCGAGGAAACAAATTGTTAAATTGAGGGAACGAAGTGTCATTTTGTGGGAACGAATTGTTAATTCGTGGGAACGAATTGTTATTTCGAAGGAACGAATTGTTAATTCGATGGAACAAGGGAACAAATCCTTAAATTGAGAGAACGAAGTTGGGGTGGGGGGCGAATTAATAAAAAAATACATGTCCCCTCCTGGGCTCCGTTGAGATCAGACATGTCTCTGTTTGTTCATAGATAGCAGGGCTCCAGATAAGGTGTTAGTAATTGAGTATTGTTGTCACTCCATCATTTCTGAAGCGATTGGGTATTTCAAAATTTTAATTGGGTAAAATAAAATCACATTACTGTTTGCACATCAACAGACAGCAATTATTGAATAGTTTGCTTCGAAATGAAAACATGTCTTGGCATTTCATTAGAATTGTCTCCTTGGAGACAATTCTAATAAAATACCAAAATGCGTTTTCATGGAAAATAAGCAAAATACAATGTATGCTATATGTGTGGTCTGTTTATTGTTTTCTGTAACATGATAAAAGTACCACAAATGTTGTATTGCTTTTTGATACTCGCTACTCAAGTTCTGATTTCAATTGTTGTTTTTTTGGCAATTTTAATTGGGTATTTAAGCAAATACGCAGCTTATCTGGAACTCTGGATAGTATTGTGCAATAAACACTCGCATTTCTGTAAAATACAGTAGTATGTCGTCTTAGAAAGTATCGCCAGTTATTATACAATTTAACAAAACGTATTCACTGTGTGACCATATTTTTTTTTTCACCATGTGTGCTCCATACCATGCTAGGAATCTTCGCAGTGGCTGCCTTTGTCTTTCTTATATTTAAGGGTGGGAAATGGCTCGGAGACCTTCCATACCCGCAGTGGCTGCAAACACAATAGCCCTATATTGTTGTATAATTTAATTGTTTAATGGTGTTTAGCGGCCTACAAACAGCTAAGATCATTTTAGGCTGGGTTAACGGGGTCGAATCCCATAATTTGCCTGCTGTGATTTGGGGAAAATCCCAAAATCAGAACGAAATATTTACATAGAAAAAAAGATATTTAGCCCTGAAATTAGAATAACCTGACATGGTACCAGGTCTTCACCACACCAGTCACTTAGCCCCACTCCCTAAAAGTAATATGATTAGTATTAATACAAAGTATGTTGAGGGGTATATAGTTTTCATAATATCTGTCCGTCCGTCCGCCTGATATACCCCCATTAAAAAGTAATAAGATTAGTGCTGATCATATTACTTTCGGGGTTGGAGATAAGCGACTCTGGTGTGGAATGGACCTATCACCAGGTCAGGATATTCTAATTTCAGGGAATCTGATTTTGGGAATTTCCCTCATTATGGACAGGTTAAATATGGGATAATCCAACCCAAAGGCCCGGCCTTAAATGACCGTAGCTGTTGATAGGCCGTTGTTAAACACCAATCAATTTTCCGTCCACGTTAAAGTTTTCTGGAACCCATTATCTCTGTTACAGTAAGTCGGCTTCACTTCAAACTTCATATGCTTCCTTATCATCATCCATATTTTCATTCCATATTTTCATGCGGCCTTCCTGTCCAAGGTCAAGGTCAAATTACTTTGAAAGTTGCGTCTGTAAAATTTGCATTAAAGGTTTCGGGTACCATTATCTCTACAACAGTAAGTCGGATTGACTTCAAACTTCATATACTCATCATCCATATTTTCATTCTAGTACACATCCATGCGGCTTTCATGTCCAAGGTCATGGTCAAATTACGTCTCATGACATATATTCAATATTATACCGTCAACACAGTGCGTATGTGCCGTGAAACACGGCATTTGAAAGCCATTAGTAGGTGTTGACTGGATAAATAGAATAGTAGGTTACTAGTATGCAATGCATATAATCTAGCATTTGTGATGGGTTAATATGATACATATACATCATAGTTAATTGTATCCCCCGGACTCCGTCGGGGGATACTATGGATTTGACAGCGCGCCACGTCCGCGTCCGCGTCCGCGTCCGCGGTCCGCGTCCGCGGTCCGCGTCCGCGGTCCGCGTCCGCGGTCCGCGTCCGCCGTAGACACTTCTTGTCCGGAGCATAACTCGAACACCCTTTGGAATATTTTCATGAAACTTCACACATGCATAGACCACGACCCGAAGGTGTTTCGCGCACAAGAATGACAACTCTTGCATAGCTAATTTTTTAGTTATCTCCCTTTTTTGTTTCTCGCACTGATTTCGTGTCCGGAGCATAACTCCACCACCCTTTCGAATATTTTCATGAAACTTCACACATGCATAGACCACGACCCGAAGTGTGTCGCGCACAAGAATGACAACTCTTGCATAGCTAATTTTTGAGTTATCTCCCTTTTTTGTTTCGCGCACTGATTGACCATAACTCGACCACCCTTTGGAATATTTTATGAAACTTAACACATTCAATTAGACCACGAACCGAAGGTGTGTCGTGCACAAGAATGACAACTCTTGCATAGCTAATTTTTTAGTTATCTCCCTTTTTTGTTTTCGCTCACTGATTTCCTGTCCGGAGCATAACTCGACCACCCTTTGGAATATTTTCATGAAACTTCACGCATGCATAGACCACGACCCGGAGGTGTGTCGCGCACAAGAATGACAACTCTTGCATAGCTAATTTTTCAGTTATCTCCCTTTTTTGTTTTGCACACTCTACAAACTGGACAATAATGCATGAAGACCTGTTTTCTCGTCTGCTCTGTACACCTTTTCTCTGTGCTCTGTACACCTTACCTGTAGAGAGAACAATAGAAACTGGGAAAACCATGTGGTAGCATGGGCTAGCATGTGCAGATGTCCATTGCTTGACCACTGCTGACCAGGTAATTTATACAGGTAAATCACTACATTGGGTACTGTGTTGAAAATATTGTGGCATTATGTGGACCTCTGCAGATATATGTAGATAAATATAGGACTATTAAAAAAAAATCTGGTCTCCAATAGCAAGCATTATTATTTTTAAACTTTTTTTTGTAATTTTTTTTTTTTTTTTTTTCATTATTATTTTTCTTTTTTTTTTTTCAAATTATTTTTCAATTTGACTGGGAAAAAAATCTGGGCTCCAGTAGCAAGCATTATTATTTTTAAACTTTTTTTTTTCCATTTTTTTTTTTTTCATTTTTTTTTTTCATTTTTTTTCTTCAAATTATTTTTCAATTTTTGTCCAGTAGCATAAGGTCGTAAGTGCTATATACAGACTATTCACCTGTGCATGTGCTAGCATGTGCAACTGACCACTGACTACTTACAGGTAATTTATACAGGTAAATGATTATATTACATTTCCGTAAACTGTGTTGAAATAGTGTGGCATTATGTGGACCTGTGCAGATATATGTAGATAAATATAGGACTATTAAAAAAATTCTGGGCTCCAGTAGCAAGCATTATTATTTGTAATTTTTAAACTTTTTTTCCATATATTTTTTTTTTTTTCATTTTCTTTTTCAAATTCTTTTTCAATTTTTGTCTAGTAGCATAAGGTCGTAAGTGCTATATACAGACTATTATCATATAATAAAACAATTATTGACTAGTGAGCCATAGAATATAATCTGATATTCTATGGTTCACTAGTCAATAATTGTATAATATGTTCGGGCCAGTGAAAATTGCTTTCGGGCCCAGGCTCGAGGTCAAGGCGGCGGGACAAGGCGAGGCATCTGATTCCGCGGAATTCTTGTTTACTTATCTCCCTTTGTTGTTTCGTGCTCTGATTTTGTATCCAGAGCATAACTCGAACACGCATATACGCATTGCTCTAATGGTCCTCTACCGCCCTGTGCCAAATCCACGTTCGTTCTGCCCCCGTCAAGCCCAGGGTCAAGGTCACATACTTAGTGCTTCAAAAACATTAACGCTTGGGTAAATATCTTATACTTTCTGTTTTCTTTCATGGATCATCTTCATATTTCATATACGCATTGCTCTAATGGTCCTCTACCGCCCTGTGCCAAATGCACGTTCGTCCTGCCCCACCAATCCCAGGGTCAAGGTCACATACTTGGTGCTTCAAAAACTTTAACGCTCAGGTAAATATCTTATAATTTTTATTTCCATTCACGGATCAACTTCATATTTTCATATACGCGTTGCTCTAATGGTCGTCTACCGCCCTGTGCCAAATCCACGTTCGTCCTGCCCCCGCCAATCCCAGGGTCAAGGTCACATACTTGGTGCTTCAAAAACTTTAATGCTCAGGTAAATATCTTATAATTTTTCTTTCCATTCACGGATCAACTTCATATTTCATATATGCGTTGCTCTAATGGTCCTCTACCGCCCTGTGCCAAATCCACGTTCGTCCCGCCCCCGCCAAGCCCAGGGTTAACATCATATACTTATGTGCTTCAAAAACTTTAACGCTCAGGTAAATATCTTATAATTTCTGTTTTCTTTCACGGATCAGCTTCATATTTCATATATGCATTGCTCTAATGGTCCTCTACCGCCCTGTGCCAAATCCGTTTGTCCTGCCCCCGCCAAGCCCAGGGTCAAGGTCACATACTTGTTGCTTCAAAAACTTTAACGCTCGGTAGAAAAAAGAAAATTTTGACTTGCAATTTGGCCTCATTTATTATCAAAGCGATATGTGGGACATCCGTGTTCTATGAACACATTTTCTAGTTTATTAAACTTCACACATGCATAGAAGACGACCCAAAGGTGTGTCACACGTAAGAATGACAACTCTTGCGTCGTTAATTTCTTAATTATCTCCCTCCCTTTGTTGTTTCGTGCACTGATTTCGTGTCTGGAGCATAACTCGAACACCCTTTGGAATATTTTCATGAAACTTCACACATGCATAGACCACGACCCGGCTAAAGGTGTGTCCCGCAACTCTTGCATCACTAATTGGGCTTTAAATTTATCTTCCCTTTGTCCGTCACTGATTTTGGTCTCCGACAAAATAAATACATCAAACAACTTTGTATCTGGGAGGGGGATACCATCCTTGTCGACCAAGCGTCCATTCTATTAAATCAGTATAGCATGTATTAAAATGGTCCCCATGGCGAGTTCATTAAAGTATCTTCATCTTCGAAATGTCCCATGGCATCTAGTATAACTCTTTGCATGCGGGAAACTGTGGGCTATAAAACAGTAGTTTCAAAATAGCGGTAAAAAAATTCATCATATTTCTCCCCGTAAATATCATGAATATGTCTTGGAATTTCATTAGAATTGAGTCTTGAGGACACAATTCTAATGAAATTTCAAGACATATTTACAGAGAGAAATAAAACATATACTCCTAATTCGTTTGGCGGATATTTTCGCCGCTAGCATGCAAAGAGTTAAAGGCACAAAACTCTAGAAAACATGTACCGTACATGAGGTTGTGCAGTTATGTGCCCGCAACTACCCTGTAGACTAGTGTGTGGTAACTTATCTGTAAGGCATAATTCTAAGATACTAATTTCGTGCATTTAATCAACCAAATTTAATAACACTGTAATGGTGTTAAGCTTGTGCACGACCGACCGTTTTGGTCACGGTCTATGAATGTGTGAAGTTTCATGAAAATATACCAACGGGTATTCAAGTTATGATCCGGACAAGAAATCTGTCTGCAAATGATTTGACCGCCTTTTAAACAAAAACATATGCCATGTGTGGACAGACACGCTCCTGATTTCATGGCGGCTTCCTCTTGTTACTACAATTCAACTACTGTATGACGAAATGTTCCTGATGACTGTGGTGGAGTCACTTCGCGCTGCAGGTGGGGGTATGCCATGGGTAATTTAGCGACCTGGATTCATCCTTAGCGGAATCCCTACCAGATACCTGATTTGGTCCTCAGATAAGATTCTTGTATGTGAGAGTTGAATCTGGTTACACCCTTTACGTGAGTATTACGATTATTCGTAATCCTATTACTTTTAGGTGACAGGGCCAAGTGACTTTGGTGTGGTATGGACCTGGCACCGGGTATTTACTGCCCACAACTAGCTGCATAATGACAGAGCTCCAGATAAGGTGTGTATTGGTGTATTTTACGCAAACTATTTTAACTGAATACGCATGGATTATCAAAGGTGGGAGTACAAAATACGCACAGTAATGATAAAATACGCATTGATTTTCAAATTGAGTAGTGAAAATACTGTTATAAAGTTGAAAATTCATTTAGTTGAGCTGCAAAAAAGCAAAGTGTTTGGTTTTTGCAGCTCAAATAAGTGATTGTTTTATTTGTTTACATTTTATTATTCTTTGTTCCCTATTTAGTAATGAAGAAAATCAATAATAATTTTGTAGAAGTAAAATACGCAACGCTTTTGAAATATGGGGTTATAGTACGCTTTAGACACAAAGCTTATCTGGAGCTCTGTAATGAGAAACACACAATTGAGCTGACATAAAAAGGTCACCTGGTGGTATTGTTTCTAATACATGATACAGTAAGTAACAATGATTATTCTGTTTGGTTCTGGTCACAGAAGCATTCTATTTCCCCCTTTTACTATTTGCACCGGTTTACCCCTTTTCGCTGTTATGAAACAATGAGCTCTCCAACTGTCAATTGAAGACGTGAATTGGCGTACACGTCCGGCACTTCCAGGAATAGAAAATTAACGAAACATTCTTATTTTTGCTGAAATTTGACATTTTTGTCAGTATAATGGAGGATAAGATTGATTTAGCTGCTGTAGAAATGTATTTCCCAACCAAATGTTTGCGAAAAGCCATAGAAAACGCCATTATGTGGCAGTGGAATTTGTGGAAATAAAATGTACCCTGCGTTACCTGTTTGATTTTGCACCCCCACTCATTGGCCACTGTCCATCCATCCATCCACCCACTCTTGTATAGCGTTCGTACCTAGTTCATCTCGTCCACAGGTAGTGTGTTGTTAGGCATCACGTGACTAACAAATGCACGAACATGTGCGCGCGTTGTGGTGGCGGGCTATCACTTCTCTAGAAGACGCCATTACATAAACATCAGTTTTCACATGTATTACTTCATTAAATATTCGTAAATTGTTTCATTTACAGGTATTATTATGGGTACCTTGTATTATACATGCTTTGCTTTGTCCCCTGTTATGTATGCAATCTAAATTCCGATTTAGGTTGAATACATTTCAGGAGATTCCGATTACTTGACCTTTGTGCATTTCGCCGGTTTGCCATTTCTATTGTTTGATGCCTTGGCCCACATGTCCACTTTTGTTATCTGCATATTACTGAGATCACTTCTCTAGAAGATGCCATTACATAAACATCAGTTTTCACATGTATTACTTTATTAAATATTCGTAAATTGTTTCATTTACAGTTACTGTTCGAGTCCCACCATATGTAGAACCGCCCCAAACATAGAACCCACATCTACCGGCCGTCCTTGCAATGTCTAAGGACCATGCCGGCCACAATGACACAACCTGATTCTCCTTTTGAATGGAGGAAAATGTGTGGTTCAAACTCAAAGACAACAATCAGCTCTTCTAAATCAACACATTTTCTTCGAATACACATGACACGCGTTGAATTGTATTTGCATGATGGTATCTATATATGTCGGCTTGATATTTCAGACAGCAAAGTTGATAAGTCTGAGCATCAAGAATGTCCAAATAAAACAACATTGACGGAAGTGTCGCAAAGAAATGCCAAGATTGCCAAGAATAAACTCGATAAACGTGAAATCAGTGACAGCAAACTCAATGTTGTTCAAAAACATAAGAGGAAGACCACGGAAAATAGAACCTCAAGCCACGGATAACTGTATTGGTGTTACAACTTCACTAGAACATAATACCATATACAACCTAAGAGGTTTTAAACTGCCATCCGATATCATTCTTGCTGAGAATGGAATATACAAAAATTCCACTGAATCCAAACACGATTTAGAAAATCAAATCAGTAATGAATCACAAAGACAGCATATTGAGAGAAAATATCCCCAAGAAACGCACATTGACATAATTACCAGTTATGCGTGTGGCCGGGCGTTCCCTCAACCTTAGCGATACCCAAGGCCGGTAGATATAATCGGGGTTCTCTATTTGGTTTGGAAACTGGCGGCAGATACGTGAAGGCGGAACAATAAACTGTAAATACAATATTTACCAAGATAATTTATATCGAACATGTACACAAGTGATCAATATGGCGTCGGGAAAATAAAGTGATCGGAACAAATAAAGTGTTGTTCAATTCAAGAAAACGGATTTTGGAATGGATCTCCAGCGATATATGTGACACAAATGAATATTTGATGTCGCGTATATCTCTGGGGACAAGACAATGCACAATTGTAACCCAAAACATTACATGTAAATACAATATTTACCAAGATAATTTATATCGAACATGTACACAAGTGGCGTCGGGAAAATAAAGTGATCGGAAAATGCTGCGCACTAGTCCAGTCAACAAATACCTATTCTGAACTGTAATAGTCCAGTACACTACAGGTAAATCTGAAAGTGCTACATTGACTGGACCTAAATGTACCGATACTAGACTACAACGAGGGTGTATACATATTAGAAACGGCTACATTGGTCAAGGAGTGGAAGATATTATATATATCACAAAGACAAGTTTTATATATTTTGATTCATCACCACAAATTCCAAATACATGTACAACCGAAATGGTTAGGAAGTGAATGGGATTAAATACATAACAAACCCACGTTTTGTATATTTATGCACCCCCCCCCCCCCCACACACACACACACACACACATTCCAACTGCCACATACTATACATAGATATGTATATATGTATCCTTAATGAAAGGTGATGGCTGGCATCTGAAAAATAACAAGAGGACATGAAACACGAAAATGTGTTGGTTGATTTGATTTAAACATATTTTATTGCTCTGTTACAATTTAATTTTAATTATTTCCACGATATACAATATACTGTTAAAGAGGGCAAACGGGTTGGGCTACAAGTTTGCTATAGTGTGTCACGTTGGTGACTGCATACGGGTAAAATAAAATCCGACATAAACATGAAAGAACAAAAATTATATATCCGTCTCAATATTACCACCTCGTCAGATCCAGTTACCATCATGATGGTAAATGGTACCGTGAACACAATCGACATGTGTCGGTTGACGAACTGATCCAATCAGATTGTGTCAGGAATGTCAACATAGTTTCAAACTATTTCAACATTTGTGGTGCTTCAACACAAATACCCGAGACCTGGTCCTTGAAAAACATGTGTTCGTGCCTAACTACACCCTGGAGCTCTCTTTTAGCAATAAAGGTGGCATACAACCACCTCCTGCCTATATAGATGTACACAACCATATGTAAATTTGGTACACATTAGGGTGATAAGGTTAAAACTATGCATTCCTTAAAATCCTGAGGCCACAGAGTGCCAAACTCGAGTTTCTCCCACAGGATGACTGTTTGCTACCCCTGTGGCCTATCTTTACACTCGACGGTGATCATTGTCAAATCCTGGTTGTCACGTTTGGGTTATGGTCATCATTTCGTGGTAATTTTCGGTCAACCCCACCTATACCCATATAACCTGTTCCCGCGGGACCGAGAACACATGAGTCTGGGCTTGCGGCATTACATAGTCCCCGCTAGTGATCCATGCTGGTTGCTTTGTTAGACGCCGAGGTCTTCCAGTAGAGGGAACGTGTTCATCGTGATTCCTCGAAGGTGGAGGAAGATGCACCTGTGTAGTCTCGGTTGTCTTCTCTTCCCGCGGTAGTAATCGAGGAAGCACACCACGCTCTCCATGTTGCCTCCGCATGGGAATCAGATACGACCGAGTAGGCTCCTGATCAGGCGGCAGATGTACCATTGAAACATCCTCCTCGGCCACTGATCCCCGACTGCTAGAGATACGCGGTGAGGTGGGTGGCTGTACATCCGCTGGTATGGACTCCTGCCGATCATCCTCGATAGTGGATGCCACACACATGAAGGGCAAGAGGAGATTGCGGTGCAACGTCCTTGCCTTCCGTGCTCGCGTCTGATCCGGTACTACCTCGTATACAGGCATCTTCACAACGTACGGCTGTCGCTCCCATGTGTCTGCAAGCTTCTGCTTCCCGCGGATGCCGACATTACGTACGAGTACTCGGTCGCCCGGATGGAGAAGTGAGTTCCGCACCGTCTTGTCGTAGACCTGCTTCTGCCGCTGTGAACTTTTCTTGGCTTCCTCCTTGGCTTTCGTATACGCCTTCTCCAACCGGTCTGTTCGTTTTCTAACATATTCAGAGGAATTACGCGCTTCGATGTCGTCTGGCTTGATTCCAAGGAAGGCGTCAATTGCTAGACGCGAGTGTCTCCCAACATTAGATAGTAAAGGGAGTATCCCGTAGTGTCATGTTGGATGCAATTGTATGCATGTACCAATGTCGGTACATGCGCCTTCCAGTCACTCTTCTGCAGATCATCCATCGTTCCCATCATCTTGAGGAGTGTCTGGTTGAACCGCTCAACCATTTCATTACCCATTGGGTGATACGGGTGTGCGGTACTTGTGTATGCCCGCAATCTCGCAGAGCTCTCTGATGATATGGGATTCGAATGTCTGGCCCCTGTCGCTATGTATGGTGGCCGGGAATCCATAGTGAACAATGAAGTTGTCGAATAACATTCTTGCCGTCGTGCGTGCGGTCTGATTTTTCGTGGGAATTGCCTGCGCATACCGCGTAAAATGGTCAGTGATGACAAGAATGTTCTCGACACCTCCCTTTGATCGTTCCAATGATAGATAGTCCACACATACAAGCTCAAAGGGTGCGGATGACGTGATGCTGACCAGTTCTGCACACTTTGTAGGGACCGTCTTCCGGAGGATGCACCGATTGCAACTCCTGACCTTGTCCCTGAAAAAAGGTTTCCAATGAAAAAGGTTTCCATCCCGGGCCAGTAGAATCTCTGCTTGAACAGTCATGTGGTACGATCTCGCCCCTGCTGTCCTAACTCATCATGAATAGCCCTGAACACTTCGTCATGCAAAATGTCAGGCAAAATTAGTTGCCTGATTTCCTGGTCTTGGAATGTGGCCTTCTTGTAGAGGACGTCGTTGAAGAGGATGAGCTGATCCCAGTTCTTCAGGTATCGCCTATCAATAGCCCCAGTGTCGACCCGCGTAGCGGACAGTCGATCACCGCTCTTGATAGCTGCGATGATGTGATGATGGTGATCAGCTGACTGTACCTCTCTCCAGTCGTTGTCACTCAGCGAGTAGGCGTTCAGGAGCTCCGTGGGTGGTTCTGGAATCCCGCTATCGGTTAACTGAGTACTGGCGCCTGAGGGGCCTAAACTGTCAACGTAGGATCAATCCTCCGTTGCTACCATCGATACAGCCTGGCAAACAGCCTTCATCACGGGAGTACCAACATCAACAACTGCCTCTGGACGTCGGGACAACCCATCCGCATCGTCATTTTCCTTTCCCGCCCGATAGCTGATGGAGAAGTCGTAGTTGGCCAGCGTGGCTACCCATCTCTGGCCTGTGGCATCCAACTTCGCCGTAGTCAAGATGTATGTCAGGGGGTTGTTATCGGTGACGACGGTAAACTTGGTCCCGTAGAGGTAGTCGTGTAGCTTGTCGGTAATCGCCCATTTTAACGCCAGGAACTCGAAATTTGTGGGTGGGATAATTCTTCTCTGATGGTTTGAGGCTTCGACTGGCATAAGCTACTACCCGATCTTTCCAGTCCTGTCGCTGGTATAATACAGCACCTAATCAACTGCCGGAGGCGTCGGTGTGTACCATAAATGGGAGACCATAGTCCGCATATGCCTGGACTGGTGGGTTCGTCAGTTGCTCGACCAGTGTGTCAAATGCTTCCTGTTGGTCCTCTTTCCAGACGAACGGCGCTCTGGGTTTCTTACTCTTCGTCGTTTTGGACGTCGGAATCCCAACTAACAGGTCATTCAAAGACCGTGCGATACTGGCGTAGCCCTTGATGAAGCGGCGGTAGTAGCCAGTGAACCCCAAGAATCTCCGCACGTCTGTGGCTGACTTCGGTACTGTCCAGTTTTTCACCGCTTCATTCTTGGCAGGGTCCGTTCGGATACATTCTTCAGACACCACGTGGCCTAGGTATACCACCTCTCGTCGGAAGAATTCGCACTTCGACGTCTTGAGCTTTAAGTTGAACTTCCTCAGTTGTGAAAAGACCGCTTCCAGTCGCCGTAGGTGGTCATCAAAGTATGATGAAAAGATGATGATATCATCGAGATATATGAGGCATTCTCGTAAGTGCATGTCGCCCATACATCTTTTCATCAGCCTCTGAAAAGTAGCCGGTGCATTAGAGAGACCGAATGGCATTCGATTAGCCTCATAAACGCCAATCGATCCCACCTGGAAAGCAGTCTTCTGTTTGTCCTCTTCCCGGAGTTCAACTTGCCAGTAGCTGCTGTTTAAGTCGAGTTTGGTGAAATACTTGGATCCGGCCAAAAGGTGGAGAGTTTCTTCAATGCGGGGGATCGCATATGCGTCCTTGATTATTCGCTGGTTGAGCTTCCGGTAATCAATGCAGAATCGTATGCTGCCATCCTTTTTCGGAACAATCACCACGTTTGATGAGTAGGGACTACTTGACTCTCGAATGGCGCCCACTTAAAGCATCTCCGCGCCACATGTTCGCGAACTTCCTGTATGAGTCCCGGTGGTACCCTCCTGTATGGTTCCTTGAAAGCTTTCTCGTCATCCAATTGTAGTCCATGTCGAATGACTTCTGTGTGACCAAGGTCAGTAGGTCCCTGTGAGAAGATGTCTTTCCACCGGGACATCATCTTGGCCACGGCCTCTTTTTGTCCACTGGGCAATGGTGAGTCCTCCAGATCCACTCCATATGGTGTGGCGCTTGGTGTGGAATCCGTATCCGACATGGTTTGTTGACCGACGTGTACATTTGGTGGATTGGTCATACTGGCAACAGGGCAACTGCGGAGAACTGTTACTTCTTGTAACTCGCATACAATCGACTTGGGGGGATAGTGATTGTTCTGGCTGGTACTCGTGACGTCTTCCCATTGTTCTTCAATGTCACCACCCTTGGGCATGCAGATACGCGTGATGTGTATTGCTGTTGGTATCGTTCAGTCACGGCGCAGTCCACCTGTATAATTTTTCTGGTGAATCCTGTGATCGTTCTTGTTTCCATAGGTTTCAGAGTGAATTTTGAAGTAGTACGCACGAGCCCAACGGCGCTCTGTGTGATTGCCTCGAATGCCAATGCCCATTGTTCAGGAATATGGCTGATGTCATCGTCCTAATTTTTGAACTTGCACATCCTTATCATGTTGGTCCCCACAATGACATGTTGTGTGTTTACAGTGACCTGGCTCTTTGACCTTTAACTAGCTTAGAAAATCTCAGCTATATGATGACTTTTACTATTTCATCTGTCTTTAATATTATCTGTATCTTTATAGCTGAGACCCGGTCATTATAAAATATGGTCACAACAACCTCCAATCTGTCCTAGAATTTAGTGACGAGCGAGCGGTTTAATACTTCTGTTCTGTTAAAACACTTGCACAAACCAATAATAAACATATAAATATACCTACTTTGACATGGATTATCCCTTTATTTCCTTTTATTCACAAAACGCGAGAACATAATGGGCTGTTATTATGACCATATTTTATAATGACCGGGTCTCGGCTATAAGGATACAGATAATATAAAAAGACAGATGAAATAGTAAATGTCATCCGTATAGCTGAGTATTCTAAGCTAACCTTAAACTTGCATACTTATTTCGAAAGTTTCCTATTTGTATGTAACATGTACAAAATTGTGTTTTATTCAGTCAGCACGGGTATTGCTTTTGTGCAATAGTGAACAATAATTGTCACGTACATACCTTACCACATTGTTCTTCATAAGTGTTGTAACTGATTTTCAAATTTTATTTCTGTATGAATACTAGTTGGAAGTTCTACATACTGGTCTACATATTACCGATAGTCCGACCATATTGTGTAGATATTCATTATGATCAGGAACTACACTGGTCTACATATTGTCAATAGTCCAACCATCCTGAGTAGATATACATTATGATCAACGACTACAATGGTCTACATATTGCCATCAGTCCGACCATCCTGGGTAGATGTCCATTATGATCAGGGACTACAATGGTCTGCATATTGTCGATAGTCCGACCATCCTGGGTAGATGTCCATTATGATCAGGTACTACACTGGTCTTCATATTGTCGATAGACTGACCATCCTGGGTAGATGTCCATTATGATCAAGGACTACAATGGTCTACATATTGTCAATAGTCGGCCATCCTGGGTAGATGTCCATTATGATCAGGAACTACACTGGTCTACATATTGCCAATAGTCTGACCATCCTGGGTTGATATCCATTATGATCAGGAACTACACTGGTCTACATATTGCCAATAGTCTGACCATCCTGGGTAGATATCCATTATGATCAGGGACTACACTGGTCTACATATTGCTGATAGTCCGACCATCCTGGGTAGATATCCATTATGAACAGGAACTACAATGGCCAACTTATTTCCGATAGTCCGAACATGCGAGAGTGATTATGTAAATCCTGTATTTTAAAATAATTGACGAATGAACTCTATATAATAAATAACAAATCAGGTGTCGAGTACCTTTATTGGCATAACAAACATGAAACAAGCACATTAATAATTCAACCAAAGCACATATACCGGTACTTTCTTTCTGAGGACTGTTTACATTACAGCATACTCTCAAATTTCATCACAAGCACTCCTCATTCACCGATTTCACTCTTGGAGGGTAACAGAGCATGCATAGCTGACACGGCGGGGGGTGGGGGATTATGTCCTACCTGTGGTAAAAAGCATGGGGGATTATGTTCGGGGGGGGGATTATGTCCGTATCCCACATATTGCAGGTAGTCTGACCATCCTGGGTAGATATCCATTTTGATCAGGGACTACAATGGTCTACATAGTGCAGGTAGTCCCGCCATCCTAGGTAAATATCCATTATGATCAGGGTCTACAATGGTCTGCATATTTCGATAGTCCGACCATCCTACGTACATATCCATTAGTGTCGGGGACTACTCTGGTCTACATATTGCCGGTTGTCCCACCATCCCGGGTAGATATCCATTATCATCAGGGACTAAATAGTTTACATATTGCTGGTGGTCTGATCATCCTGGGAACATATCGGTATTGTTGGTAATCTGACTAACTAGGGTAGATATGCGATTCCGCCCTAAACTTTCACATCAAACTCGTGAGATATTATAACGTTCTAAAACAACACCACAATAATTTAAAATTATATTTTGAATGGATTTGTAGTAATAAAACGATCATGTTATGAATATTGTTTCTGGTAATTATATTGTTAAGTGATGATATGATGGTATAGCCACTTTCACATTTTCACATAAACTGGCTAGGATTTTAAACAGGCGAGAGCACACCAGGTTTTGTGAGATTTCAATTGTTTTGTCTTCTATATTTAATTTCCTTGCTATATTGGATGGCCAACATGGGAGGTTTTCCCATATTTTCTCCTGATGTCCTTTCCATAGATCTCCCAGATGACCAATTTTGATGTACAGCTGTGTCTAAATTTAATCTCCAAATAAACAAATGAAATAAGATGGACCATGGGAAAACATTACATGTAAACGTTATACAGAACTATGCTGGTCTATACCAGTATCCGAAAAAAAAATATTGGGATATAACCCCCTTCGTGTGAAAATGACAACATAGACAAAACCCCCTTCATGATTTTGACAGGGTGGACATAACCTCCTTCGTGTTCAGAGCTATGCTTGTCTATAGATACGAGACGGGCACATGCTGTACATGTATACACTCAGTGTACATATCTATGCTGGTCTAACCCTATCGTGCTATGTCTAGCCCACGGACGGACGGACACACAGACAAACGGACACACAGTCCAAACGGTCGTCCAAACACTATATGCCTCCGGCTCTACTGAGACAGGGGGCATACAAAATGGGGTGACACAGTAAACGGACTGAAACCGTGGAATACCTAGCTTGCTCTCAAGTCTAATCATGCTAATTGAAACACTATTGTCTTAGGCATCACGGGACGGTTGAAAATAGCCAAAATTGACTGCTTTTCTGAGGGCGGCGGGTGACTTATAAAAATCACCGCCTCTCACAATCAGTTAAGGAGGCTCTTGCGACAAGTATTGACAAATACTCGCAAATGAAGTACAAATAGCACGCCACAATAAAAATTCAGTAACCGCATCAGATGTGTTCAATTAATTTTATACAAAGTTACCCCACCCACCTATTTTTGGCCAAATGTTTCAACACGACTGAATTTATCGGAATTGTTTTCATGAAAATATGAGGCACAAGATACTTTGTTATGTCTTGTTTCTATCACTTGTAACACCACACCATTTTCTGAAAATGATTTCAAATTTGCAAAGCGGGGTCATAACCAGCTCATATTTTCGCTACAAATGCCCGAAAAATACCTTATATTCTGACGCGAAACCGTACCGGCGAGACAGCATAGCAGGCGACATTTTCCAAGATGTCAAAATCAACTGGAGCTAACATTCAGTTTCGTAGAATTATGAAATACTCTAAAAAATACACCTTGTCAAGCCTCCCAAAGTCAAGAAATATTCATAAACCTATTTTTCTAGACACACTGGTGTAACTTACAGGGTCGGTAGTGAAGTATTTAGAAAATCGTCCACCACCTTTTTAAAGCTAGCTGCCCACTGTCCCGTGAGACCTTAACAACATAAACGTTGATAAAGTAAATGGCAAACACGTGATCACAAGGGACACAACTGTGTCAGCAAAATATTTTAAATTGCAACTCGGCCGTTCACAAAATCGGTCTCTGAAACATTACCTGGCGACATAATAACTGACCGTTTACCATGCAATTAATATTGATAAAATCATAAACAATCGAAAAGTTTCAAGTTTTCCTTCACTGTGCGTCATTCATCTGCAAGATGATCAACAGCCAATGAAAACTCGAGACGAATTAGCAGATTTATTGACACTTTCGGAACATACCCCGAAAACACCAACCATACGTCAAGATTCAAGATGGCTGACTCCTGTGTTGCTAAACACGCTAACGCGGATTTTAATCAAACGACAATCTTATTTTGAATGCAAGAAACATTGAAAGAAATGTTCAGCATTGGATTGAACTGATAAGTTAGCTCATATTGTATGTTTTATAAAAATCGCTAGTTGATGAACTTGTTAATACCCCGAAAACTAGACCCACCATCATACGTGATAGACTCATGCCATGTCTCTATATCATTTTTAAGTTTTATTTTTCATTATTTGACTTTTATCATTTATTATTTACTTTTCTATATATATGGTATCGGTAGAAAAGCAATAGTGCTATGTCTATATACGGGAATGCCAATTCCCCGGATATATATATACCGGGGAATTGGCATTCCCGTATAATGCGTATATAGACATAGCACTATGGCTTTGCTTCCGATACCATATAGAGACATATGGCATTGAGTATGTATGTGTGTGTGTATGTGTATAGAAAAAACAATATGTATAATAGGGGACCGTTTTAGTAGGGGATGTTTTGACCAAATTCCCAAAACTTGGGGGCCGTTTCGAAAAATTGTAATACTGAGCCGTTCAGTGCCTTTAACTGATCGGTCATTTGACGGTAATAATTACTAAACGATCAAAGGTCAACTACTTGATGAAAGTGCGATAGTCAATTAGCCGAGGTGTGATAAATACCATTCAACTATAATCGCCTAATTGACGAACCGGTAACCAGTTGACGGAACCACTCGACTTTTCACTCTATTTTGCCTAATTGACGAAACCTCCAGTTGACGGAACCTCCCGAATCCGTTTTGACCAATGTGTGGCCGTTTTGACCAGGGGCCGTTTTAACATTCTCCGGGTACGAAATGGTGTGGGTACGAATTGACCAGAAAATGTTAGGCTCTGAAAAATTCACATATTTAGGAATGATCTCCCTTAGTAAAGTTTATCTCCATTTGCTGTTCATCTTGAAAAAAGACAAAGGGAAAACGGTAAGTACGTGGATTGCTCGTCACAGTCACTTTTCGAATTCTAATTCATGCCACTGGAATTTGGTAGGTCTAATTTAGTTAGGAGTGATTTCTATTCAAAACGTACCCACGTACCCCAAAACCTACCAAAGTCAAAACGTACCAGAGTCAAAACGTACCCAAATTGGTCAAAACGTACCCAAACTGGCCAAAGGTATAAGTCAAAACGTACCCATCGTGAAGTCAAAACGTACCCGTGTAATTATATGGTGTTGTGATCAGAATCCGCACTGTTCGCCATTCCATCATATGGAGTTATCGGGCTACAGGAGTGTACTATTTGATCAGAATCCACACTGTTTTCCATTCCATCATTACAGTTTATGATAATTAGATGTCAACAGACACAAATTAATTGAATTATTTTTTTTGCTTCGAAATGAAAACATATCTTGGCATTTACATTAGAATTGTCTCCTTGGAGACAATTACTAATGAAATACCAAGATGTGTTTTCATGGTTGGAAAATAAGAAAAATTGATGGTATTATTTGTGGTCGTGTTTTATTGTTTTCTGCAGCATGATAAAAGGTACGACAACATTGTTTTATGCATCAGTCAATGTAAAACCCCGCCCCCCCCCCCCCCCCCCCCTCCCCCCCCCCCCCCCCCCCCCCCCCCCTCCGGGGGTTGGGGCAGGGGTCGGGGCTTTTACCGGGGCATACCCCGGGGCTTTTACCTTTCATGATGCCCGCACTGCGGGGACTTTACCGGGGCTTTTTAACTGTTGCTAAGAAATTGAGCGGGGGATATCCCGGGGCTTTACCGGGGCTTTACCGGGGTTTTAATCAGACTGTTATCAGATATGTACATGTATGTTTACCTGAATACTGTTGTGTGGGAGGGGTGACATGGGTTTAAACTGTTTAATACGATCTAATTTTCACTGTGGACTGTTTAATACTGGCAAATTTTGTTTTAATATAAACAAAATTGTTTTCAAATAATTCCTCTGTTTATATTGCAACTGCAGTTATCCGTTAGCCCAGCCCCACCCCACCCCCTCCAACACGTGGAAAACTTTCTGAGGACATTCCCCCCCCCACACACATGAAGGAAAACCCGAGGACCCCCCCCCCCCCCCGGCCCCCCCCCCCCCTGGAAAGTGATTCATTAACCCGACCAACCTGAAAAATCACGAGACCCCCCCCCCCCCCCCCCACCTGGAAAGTGATTTTTTTACCCAACAAACAAACCCTGAAAAGGAAAAATCCCGAGTACCCCCCCCCCGCCCCCCCTGGATCCCGAGACACCCCCCCCCCCCCCCCACCTGGAAAGTGATTCTTTACCCAACAAACCCTGGAATAAATCCCGAGACCCCCCCCCCCCCCCGCCCCCCCCCCCCCCCCCCCCCCCCCCCCCCCCCCCCCCCCCCGCCCCTGGAAAAAAAATAAAAAATCCCGAGACCCCCCCCCCCACCCACCTGGAAAGTGATTCTTTACCCAACAAACCCATGGAAAATCCCAAACGAGACCCCCCCCCCCCCCCCCTGGAAAATCCCGAGACCCCCCCCCCCCACCCACCTGGAAAGTGATTCTTTACCCAACAAACCCTGGAAAATCCCGAGACCCCCCCCCCCCCCCCCCCACCTGGAAAGTGATTCTTTACCCAACAAACCCTGGAAAATTCCGAAACCCCCCCACCCCCCCTGGAAAATCCAGAGACCCCCCCCCCCCCCCCCCACCACCCCCCACCTGGAAAGTGATTCTTTACCCAACAAACCCTGGAAAATCCCGAGACCCCCCCCCCCCCCCCCCCCGACCCCCCCCCCTGGAAAATCCCGAGACCCCCCCCCCCCCCCCCCCCACCCCCCCCCCCCCCCCACCTGGAAAGTGATTCTTTACCCAACAAACCCTGGAAAATCCCGAGACCCCCCCTGGAAAATCCAGAGACCCCCCCCCCCCCCCTCCCCCCCCACCTGGAAAGTGATTCTTTACCCAACAAACCCTGGAAAATCCCGAGACCCCCCCCCCCTCCCCCCCCCCCCCCCCTCCCCCCCCACCTCCAGGAAAGTGATTCTTTACCCAACAAACCCTGGAAAATTCCCGAGACCCCCCCCTGGAAAATCCCAAGACCCACCCCCCCCCCCCTACCCCCCCCCCCACATGGAAAAATCCTATTTCTCACACACACACCCTCCCCATGTAAGTAAAAGTATAAAGTGCTGCATTTTATACTATTAATAGGGGGGGGTGTACTTTTTATGAACCCTGTCTCGAAGAGCCGGTGTCATATAGTGTTTGCACCGTCCGTGTGTCCGTGCGTTAATACGGTTAAGAAGTTTGTATCATGCAACCAGATGGCCCCGCAGTGCGGGGCATTTTACCGGGGCTTTTACCGACCATGTTGCCCCGCAGTGCGGGGCCTTCACCGGGGCTTTAACAGCAACGAAAATATAAGCCCCGCTATTCCCCCGGAGGGGGGGGGGGGGGGCGGGGACTTACATTGACTGATGCATAATTGCTGATGTTAGAAGCTAGACAGGTGTTTAAATTTTAAACACCTGTTGTGTTTATAACAAGCAATATGGAGTTATCCGGCGACAGGAGTGTACTATTTGATCTGTAGCCGATTTCATCAACATTGCAAAGTATACTTATCTAGCAAAGTATACTTTGAGGGAGTAATCATTTATTTTTCCCAAAATGCATTATTTCATATAGACTGAACCACTGCATATGTTTGATGGTTAAAAGTATGCAGAATTATTATACTGAATTTATTACATTATCACAGCCAAAATGGCTGTGATAATGTAATAAATTCAGTATAATAAAAATTTAATGAATTTATCCTTAAATTGAAAATTTCTCCCTCAAAGTATACTTGTATGCAGAATTATTATACTGAATTTATTACATTATCACAGCCAAAATGGCTGTGATAATGTAATAAATTCAGTATAATAAAAATTAATGAATTTATCCTTAAATTGAAAATTTCTCCCTCAAAGTATACTTTGCTAGATAAGTATACTTTGCAATGTTGGTGAAATAGGCTACATGAGCTGCATTGGTCACAAATGCCATAAGACCCATTTCTCCAGTCACAGCGACATATACAACCTCCAGATAAGGAATTCAATAATTGCCGTCTGTTGATATGTAAACAGTGGTGTGATTTTATTTTACCCAATAAAAGATTTTAAATACTCAATTGCTTCAGAAATGATGGAGTGACAATACTCAATTACTAAATCCTTACCTGGAGCCCTGGATCAGTCACCTTGTTGATGAACAGATGAACCCAATTGAACCCAATCAATCAATCATTTTTTCTTACTTTATTTTTCAGATCGGTTACATAATAACTACAAAGGCGACAGGTGAAAGTTTGACATCAAACTTTGAAGACATTTTAACAACTGCATGCTCTTAATTAGTAAACATCAACTGTCGCTATCAATCTACACGTTATTTATTGTGTGAGTGGCATATTAATTACTCCACAATCAGATGAAAGATTATGCATTCTCAGAGCTCCAGATAAGTTGTGTATTTGCGTAAATACCCAATTAAAATTGCCAAAAACCCCAATTGAAATCCGACGTAGCGAGTATCAAAAAGTAATAACTATTTTGTGGTACCTTTATCATGCTGCAGAAAACAATAAACAGACCACAAATATACCATAATTTTCTTATTTTCCATGAAAAGAAAACACATATTGGTATTTCATTAGAATTGTCTCCAAGGAAACTATTCAATAATTTGTGTCTTTTGACATGTAAACAGTAGTGTGATTATAGTTTACCCAATTAAAATTCGGAAATACCCAATTGCTTCAGAAATGATGGAGTGCCAATAATCTCAATTACAATCCTTATCTGGAGCCCTGACACTGTACAATGTGTAACAAATGATTGCAAGAAAAGTGTAACCAATCAGCCATAAAAGACATACTGCAAGCATCAAGATAAACAACATTCCGTCAGAACCAAAACTTGTTTTACACACCACCAAGTTGAACACTATTGTAAATTGATATTGTGATTGATATTGTATGTTAAATCAGCCACTAATGTATACATGCATAATCAATGACCGTTACCTACATCTTGTTACAGGGTCACAATAAACTCCAGCATACACAATTCTACGGAGATTTCACAAAGACAAACAAAATGACCAGACATTTCTTGTAAAACAGACAGCATAACCAATCGCGAACATGGCGACCAGCAGCAGCAGAAACCTGATGACGATGTCTCATGCCTGCACGGAATGTGGCAGGCTATTTAAACGACATTCTAATCTGAAGGTTCACCGTCGTATCCATACAGGGGAATTACCATACAAATGTGAGATCTGTTTACGGCAATTCCGTAATACTTCAAATCTCATAAAACATCGGCGTATTCATACCGGGGAAATGCCATATACGTGTGAAGTGTGCCAGAAGGGTTTCATCCAGACGTCAAACCTCTCCAGTCACATGCGGACACATACAAAGGAAATGCCGTTCAAGTGTGATGTTTGTAGCAAGTCATTTTCACAGAAATGTAACCTCAAAATACACATGCGTTTACACACAGGGGAACTGCCGTTCATGTGTGAGATCTGTAACAAACTGTTCAAACAACAGGCACATCTCACCAGTCACCGCTGCTTACATTTACATACAGGGGATGTGCCATTCTCGTGTGCAGTGTGTGACGAAACATTCACTAAGCAATCTTCTCTCGTTAACCATATGCGGACACACACATCGATATAGCCAATATTTTACTTGCTGTAGATTTGCTGTGTTTTGAGAAATTGCGCCTATGGCTTTTGTGATCTGTCTAATCCGAATTCTCCGTCTGTAGTCGCCCTGGTTACAGACAGAGAATTTGGGTTGTGATCTGTCTAGCTTCTGAATCTGGAGCCGATTTCACCAAAATTGCTAATTACACTTATATTGCTAAGTGTACTTGTACTTTGAGGGAGCAATTTTCAATTTATGCATAAATTAATTATTTTTTTATTTAATGAATACTATATTTTGTAGTTAAAATGTAAATGACGGTGATAAGGTAATAAATGCAGTAAAATACTTCTGTATACGTTTAATCATCAAATATAAAGTTATTAGTTCAATGTGAAATAATTGCATTTCAGTACAGATAAATAATTACCCCCGCTAAGTGTACTTAGGTTGATAACATGTACTTAGCAATTTTGGTGAAATCAACTACTGATCTACCCGCACACTCGTGGCCAGTAGCCTATTTCATCAACATTGCAAAGTATACTTTTGTAGCAAAGTATACTTTGAGGGAGAAATTTTCCATTTTTTTTTAAATTTATTAATTTTTATTATACTGAATTTATTACATTATCACAGCCATTTAATGGCTGTGATAATGTAATAAATTCAGTATAATAATTCTGCATACTTTTAATCAAAAAATATATGCATTTGATTAGCAGTATTGTACATTATATATCAGACGAAAATTCCCACACTGATATCAGGGGCGATAACCGTGTTTCCTTAATATGTTAACGGACATTACTATTTATTCTATGTTAACGGACATTACTATTTATTCTATGTATTTATTTTTTGATGTGCAATGATCATACTTGATAATCTGTCGAAAATATTATATTTTCAGGTGACACATTTAATTAGTATAAATAATTAAAAACATAATATCTCATTTGCATATATGAAAATCGCCTGATACCACCGTGAGTCACTATCAGTAAAATAAACATTACTCCGTGATTATACCTGTACATTTAGCGGGCACTCCATGGGCGGATTCAGGGGGGGGGCGGACCCGGCGCGTGCCCCCCCTAAAATTCGCCGAGTAAAGATTTTTTACAAGTTACAAGGCACGTTTCATGCCAAGTGCCATGTATTCCATGCATTTTTCCGCTCGGTCGACTATTTTGCAATACTTGACTATATTAAACTTGTTCGATAATATAGTCAAGTATTGCAAAATAGTTACGCCCCCCCCAACCCGAAATCCTGGATCCGCGCCTGCACTCAATGGTAGCCGGATTAGCTCAGTAGGTAGAGCGTCGGTCTGCAGATCGGGAGACCCCTGGTTCGATTCCCACCTCGAATGTCCGATTCGGCGTGTCCTTGCCCCTTGGGCAAGACAACTTCGTGCTAGCCTTGTCCTATCGGATGGGGACTTAAATAGTCGGTGCCGACATGCAAGGTCATCGAGCCAGTGCCGTCGTTAAATCAAAGCATTTACATTTGCGGGCACTCAGTAAGTTTTAGAACTGGTGGATTAATTGACACAATTATACCCTTATTTAATTCCTATAAAAACAACTTTGTGCATGTACCTTTGAGATGAGTGACCGGCCTAAATGATGAACAGTGCAGGTTGCAAGTAACACTAACAGCCTAGTTGCAAGTAACGTGTTTTTGTTCAATATATTAAAGAAGGTACTATTGTGCATTATAATTCGCCTTCCTTTCTAAGCCAATCACTGTCCACTTATTTCACATATTGCAAGATTTAACCCCAATAAGTTGCATATTACCAGATTTAATGACTTGACAGGAAATGGAAAATCATTATTATAAATGGAGACTGTATTATAAACCTGGCTAATTATAAGTATGCTATTGTTCTCATATTGGACTTTTAAGGAACTAAATGCTGCGGTCGCTAACGCTCCCTCGCATTTAATTCCTTAAACATCCAATACTTATCAACATCGGCCATCTCTTCCGAGTGATGCTTATTGTTCACATGTTGGGTGTTTAAGGAATTAAATTCAAGGGAGTGTTAGTGATCGCAGCATTTAGTTCTTGAAATTTCCAATATTTGAATAATAGCATATTTATAGCTAACCATGTTTACAATGCATTCTCCCATCCGAGTATTGATTTCCTTTTCCTGTGGAAACAGTTAATCAATTGTTAAATCTGGTAATATGCAACGTTAGGTAAACTCTTGCAAATTGTGAAATAAGTGGAGTGCTATACTGGCCAGTGATTGGCTTAGCAAGTAGGGCGAACTATAACTATATGAATGATTTCATATCTACTCTAGCATTCCTTTAGTATTGAGTGTTGCCATGCAATATGTTTCCTTGTGTCATAACCCAAAGACCTTCAGCATTATACACGCACCTGCTATAATTTCCAATACCAAGTTGTTGTTCTGTGTATCTAAAGGGGGTGGAGCTTAGAATGTGGTGTAACTAAAGGGGTGGAGCCTAATTTAATGAGATGCCGTGCAATAATTTCCGTGCGTGTATCTGAAACGTATGGGCACTTACACGCACGGCAATTATTGCACGGCTGTTCCTCTCAATGACCGAATGATGTCAACAGGAAATGTACCAGACAACGCGTATATGACGATAGCAACGGCCTTCACGACGTAAACAATGGCATGTGAAGGGACCCCCACCCCTGGCACTAGAATTCTGATTGGACCGTGTCAAAAACGGCTCCTGTCATTAATGAGCCCGCCCACATAGAATTGCGCATTTGCCAATTTTCCATATTTGGCAAATGATACAAATCAGTTATTTACGGCCTCGTTGAAATCAAATACACTTGAAATTGTATGATCTAACTATTACATAGTGTACGTATTGCATATTCCATGCAGGTTGTTACGTGTCATTATTGTCAACATCAATTCAATATAATACACACAGTATATATTATTTAGTGTTGACATTCTTGAGAAGCACATATTCCATCGTACATTTTGATTAGTGGGAAATAATACACGAGTGTGCGTCGGCTTCCGCGTAAGCAACGAGTGAGTACGGCGAAAGAGTTTCTTGCACGGACGCCGACGGGCACCGACGGACACGAGTGTATATTTTGCGCTATTCAAACATGTATGATGGAATATCCTATTTATTACACTTCCACGGCGGAGATATATGCACATTTAGTCTATTTTTGAGATTACAATGAATGAATTGTGATGTGCGCATGAATAGTTACACAATGGCGTATTTCCCGCGGTTGTGTGATGTCAAACGTCATGTAAACTTTTTGAAATCCAAATTACGCAGCTGTTTCTATGAACTAGATATATTTGAGTGCATGTTTGAAATGTGTTGAATCACATTACCATTCTAGATTAGTTGATACCCTTTCTACGTTTTGAAATAACTTTATTTTGACTGTAATAAAAAATAAACATTTTGAATGGTAACTCGTGGTTTCCAAGAAAACACGCGCGTAATTACGGATGTTGTCTTCACTGCGCATTATATTTGTAAGGATTTGGTTATGGGTTTTCTCTCGCAGCGAAACCCGTGCAAATGACCCGCAAAAGTGTAATAAATATGAGTCTCGATATCAACAATATAAAAGGGTTTTTCATTTATTTGCTCATTATCCTACACTATGCACATTATGCATCGTGAAAAGTGGCTATGTCTGGCTGAATGCGTGTTAGCACCTTTAGGACCAATGTTGACCTAGATAAGTATGTGCATAAGCGCAGACTGATCAGGGTATACAGTGTTCACAATTCAGTCAGACAAGCACATACTATGCTTGTAACAATATATAGCTAAGTATCTGCTAGGAGATCTACTGAGCCACGGAGCGGACGTAGATTTTTTTATTATTATTATTCATTCCCACGGGAACGTATTGTTAATTCGTGGGAACGAATTGTTAATTCGTGGGAACGGATTGTTATATCGAATGAACGAATTGTTAATTCGAGGAAACGAATTGTTGCGGGGCTCCGTAGAGATCAGGCATGTCTCTGTCTTTTCATGGATAGCATGCTCCAGATAAGGCCGAATTAGTAATTGAGCATTGTCACTCCATGATTTCTGAAGCAATTGGGTATTTCAAAATTTTAAATGGGTAAAATAAAATCACACTACTGTTTACACATCAACAGACAGCACTTATTGAATAGTTTGCTTCGAAATGAAAACATTTCTTGGCATTTCATTAGAATTGTCTCCTTGGAGACAATTCTAATGAAAACTATATGTGTGGTATATTTATTGTTTTCTGTAACATGATAAAGGTACCACAAATTTGTTATTGCTTTTTGATACTGCTACTTCTGATTTCAATTATGTTTGTGGAAATTTTAATTGGGTATTTAAGCAAATACGCAGCTTATCTGGAGCTATGGAGAGTATAGTGCAATAAACACTCGCATTTCTGTAAAATATTGTATTATGTCGTCTATGAAAGTATCGCCAGTTAGTATACAATTTAACAAAACGTATTCGTTGTGTGCCATTTGTGTTCCATACCATCCTAGGAAGCCTCGCAGTGGCTGCAAACACAATAACCCTATATTGTTGCATAATTTAATTGATTTAATGGTGTTTAACGGCCTGCAAACGGCTAAGATCCTTTTAGGCTGGGTTAACGGGGTCGATTCCCATAATTTGCCTGCTGTGATTTGGGGGAAATCTCAAAATCAGAACGGAATATTTACATAGAAAAAACTATATTTAGCCCTGAAATAACATGGTGCCACGTCCTCACCACACCAGTCACTTAGCCCCACTCCCTAAAAGTAATATGATTAGTAATATTGTACTAATACAAAGTATGTCGAGGGATATTTAGTTTTCATAATATCCATCCATTTGTCCATTGTCAGTCCGTCCGCCTGATATACCCCATTAAAAATTAATAATATTAGTGCTGATCATATTACTTTTGGGGTTAGAGCGAAGCGACTCTGATGTGGAATTGACCTGGCACCAGGTCAGGATATTCTAATTTCTGTGCTGAATATATATTTTTCTGGAAATATTCAGTTCTGATTTTGGGAATTTCCCTCATTATGGACCGGTTAAATATGGGATAGTCCAACCCAAACTGAAAGGCCCGGCCTTAAATGACCTTAGCTGTTGATAGGCCGTTAAACACCAATCAATTGTCCGTCCGTCCACGTTAAAGTTTTTGGGTACCCATTATCTCTGTTACGGTAAGTAGGATTGACTTCAAACTTCATATACTTCCTTATCATCATCCATATTTTCATTCCATAGTACACTCATACGGCCTTCCTGTCCAAGGTCAAGGTCAAATTACTTAGAAAGTTGCGTCCGTAAAATTTGCGTTAAAGTATTCGGGTACTATTATCTCTACAACAGTCGGTAGGATTGACTTCAAACTTCATATACTTTCTTATCATCATCCATATTTTCATTCTACACCACCACACCCATGCGGCTTTCATGTCCAAGGTCAGGGTCAATTTACGTCTCACGACATATATTCAACACAGGTGGAAGACTCGGACCTATGACACCAAAAAAATGGTTAATCAAAAATCCCATTACCCCACCCACTTGGTCTCGTACAGTACCATCTTCTAAGTTCTATTTATAAATAGATTTTTTGTAACACACTAGTGTAATAAATATGTAAATGATTCCACAACAGAAAACTTGTTTGGTGACTAGTACAGTTTTAATGTTTGATGATGTGATTTTAAAAGTTACTAGTATGCAATGCATATAATCTAGCATTTGTGATGGGTACATACATGATACATATACATCATAATTATGTAATATCATGTATGTAAAATGTCATGGCGAGTTGATTAACGTAGTTTCATCATTCGAAAGTCGATGCGCATACTAGTAGTTAGTTACAGGCACAAGACGGTACATGAGGTTGTGCAGTTATGTGCCCGCAACTACCCTGTTGACTAGTGAGTAGTATGTTATGTGTAAGGCATAGTTCTAAGGTACGATTTTCATGCATTTGACCAACCCAATGTAATAACACTGTAATGTTGTTAAGCTTGTGCACGACCGACCGTTGTTGTCACGGTCTATGAATGTGTGAAGTTTCATGAAAATATACCAACGGGTATTCAAGTTATGATCCGGACAAGAAAGTGTCTGCAAATGATTTGACCGCCTTTTAAACAAAAACATATGCCATGTGTGGGCAGAAACACTCCTGATTTCATGGCGGCTTCCTCTTGTTACTACAATTCAACCACTGTATCACGAAAATTTCCTGATGGCTGTAGTGGCTGTAGTGGAGTCACTTCGCGATGGGTAATTTAACGATCTGGATTCATCCTTACTGGAATCCCTACCAGATACCTGGTTTGGCCCTCGTATAAGATTCTTGTATGTCAGGGTTACTTTAAACAATATTGTATTCATCCAATACAAGTGATACATGATACATGATAACTAATTGGATTTGACCGAAAGCAGAACTTATCGTGGTCATCTCCCAATGTGAGAGTTGAATTCTCGTTACACCCCTTACATAAGTAATACGATTATTCGTAATCCTATTACTTTTAGGGGAAGGGTCCAAGTGACTTTGATGTCGTATGGACCTGGCACGGGTATTTTATTTCACCCCCAACTAGCTGCATAATCAAGTTGCATGATCACGTGGTTACAACAACAACAAACGTCGTCCACTCCAAAGTAAGTATTATTTGATATGTTCCTTAATATGCAACGGATTTTGATGCAATATGGCGCTGCAAACGCGTCTTCATGGGCTGCATTTGGTGGTCCAGGGAGTTTTCTATTATTCGCAAAAACGACAGAAGTTTGGGCGAAAATACAAGACCACAAAATGCAGCTTAACAATAAGCGTTTGATGCGCCATATTTCATCAAAATCCGTTACGTAATAAGGACAAGGGGTGGTCCAGGGTGTCCGAGCCCCCCCCCCCCCCCCCCCCCCCCCCCCCCCCCCCCCCCCCCCCCGACGGCAAAAAAAATAATACTCGAATAGTTGGATAACTTTTTCGTGGCCTAGGTGTCAGGAAATCGCATCTGCGGCGATCTGGCATTTAAAAATGTCCTGGGGAAGGACACCCAGACCACCCAACTTTACGATGCGCTTCGCGCTCGCTGAGGTCTGCTATGCCGACTTGTAATTACAGACCCCTCCCCCCCCCCCCCCCCCCCCCCCCCCCCCCCCCCCCCCCCCCCCCCCACCCCCCCCCCCCCCCCCCCCCCCCCCCCCCCCCCCCCCCCCCCCAGCAATTATTTCTTTATCCGCGCCTGATACCAAAGAATACGTACTTTGAATCGGATGGATTCTGGAAGTTTCAGTACCTGTTGATGTTGTTAGTACCACGTGATCATACACCTTGATAATGACCCATCTTATCATGAGAAACACACAATTGAGCTGACTTAAAAGGGTCACCTGGTGATCTTGTTTCTATATGATACAGTAAGTAACAATAATTATTATGTTTGGTTCTGGTCACATAATTATATTCAGAAGCATTCCATTTCCCCCTTTTCACTATTTGCACCGGTTTACTACTTTGCGCTGTTATGAAACACTGAGCTCTCCAACTGTCAATTGAAGGCGTGAATTGGCGTACACTTCCGGGAATAGAAAATTAACAAAACATTCTTATTTTTGCTGAAATTTTACATTTCTGTCAGTATAATGGAGGATAAGATTGATTTAGCTGCTGTAGAAATGTATTTCCCAATCAAATGTTTGCGAAAAGCCATAGAAAACGCGATGACACAACCTGATTCTCCTTTTGAATGGAGGAAAATGTGTGGTTCAAACTCGAAGACAACAATCAGCTCTTCTAAATCAACACATTTTCTTCGAATACACATGACACGCGTTGAATTGTATTTGCATGATGGTATCTATATATGTCGGCTTGATATGGCAGACAGCAAAGTTGATAAGTCTGAGCATCAAGAATGTCCAAATGAAACAACATTGGCGGAAGTGTCGCAAAGAAACGCCAAGATTAGCAAGAATAAACTTGATAAACCTGAAATCAGTGACAGCAAACTCAATGTGGTTCAAAAACGTAAAAGAGGAAGACCACGGAAAATAGAACCTCAAGCCACGGATAACTGTATTGGTGTTACAACTTCACTAGAACATAATACCAGATACAACCTAAGAGGTGTTAAACTGCCATCCGATATCATTCTTGCTGAGAAGGGAATATACAAAAATTCCGCTGAATCAAAACACTATCTAGAAAATCAGATCAGTAGAGAATCACAAAGACAGCAGAATAAGAGAAAATATCCCCAAGAAACGCACATCGACATAATTACCAGTGATGCGCAGAATAAAATAAAAAGTGTAGATGAAGAATACAAGAGCCAATCTGACAGTGATGATGAAAATGGTTTGGGTAAAAAGCAACTCGAGCACGACGGTAACGGAAAATCTGTGCTAAAACCACAAACACTAAAACAGTTTACAACTGATAATGAATATGGATCACTGAAAAGAAATTACACAAAGTTGGACCTGGGTGATAAACTTCCCACATTTGAAAGAAGAAGAAATGAAGCTGGCAATAGCCATAGAAAGTGCCAACCGTGTAAAATCTGCCATAAAATGTTGAGCGATTACACTGGTGTGTATGTCCATGTAAAGAATATGCATGCAAGTGATCCTACAATGCAATCGTATTTAGAAGAACTTGTGCCCTTAAAAGTTGAGAATTGTGCAACTTGCAAAATGCTTTGTCCTGACCGATTTCTCCTACAGGCACATGAAGATAGATATCACAAGAAAAATGTAGCTGTCGAGTGTAATCAGTGCAATAAAACGTTTAAAAACATCACAAGCTTGAGAAATCATACGCGCTCTGTTCATATTGTGCAAAGTGCAAAAAGCCACTTATGTCATCTTTGCCCGGCCAAATTCAAATTTGCAAACACATTGAAGAAACATATTGATGAGATACACGAGGGAAATAAACATGCAAAGTGTGATATTTGTGGTAAAGAATTTTATGAAAAGTCACAACTCAAGCGTCATTCACGTATTCATGGCCTGGACGAGTCGAAAAGAATATTCTGTCAGAAATGTGGAAAAGGCTTCCTGTTCGAGTGTAATCTTCAACGCCATATTGTGACGATTCACACACAGCAAGCTGAAAGTTGGCATTGCTCTTATTGTGGCAAAGGCTTCCATCAGAAATCGGGGTTGATCAATCACACTCACCACACACATTTTAACCTGCTGCGATTCTCGTGCAGTGTATGTAAACAGACATTTTCCAGGGCGGCGATACTGAAGGAACATATGGCTACATACCATAAACAGAACAACTTCAAGATTGATGAATATCCAAAGAAAAACTACCTTTATAACCGGAGATCCGAGGACATGTACCATTGCATGTACTGTTCGGAAAAAATCTACTCAAAAGCAAAACTTGTGGAGCATATTCACGGCACACATGCAGATGCCTTTCCATATCAATGCAATGTTTGTAAACAGGGATACCTTGAGAGATCATATTTACATAACCACAACGTGAAAGCTCATGGGTTACACACTGACAGCATAGACGAAATATCTGATGCAGATGTCAATATGCCATTGGTCAAGAATCGTATACTACACAATATCGTAACAAAACCTGGTCATAAAGCAAAAGTTGTCACCGTTGATGCAAATATGGAGAAGCTGACTACAACTACAATGGTATGTCTACAGTTACATTTGTGCCACAATCTCCCTGGTGCTGCCCTCCACACTGGTGTAAAATGTTTTGTGTCGAAAAATGTACCTGTTTCCTGATGAGATGCCACTCAGCTCTACTTAGAGCTATTGCATAAATGTATTGTTTGTTTAGTAACCGGCACAAAATATCAAAATATTTGTGCCGGTTACTAGACAAAAGCAGCTGAATGGGATTTCGTCAGGAATCCGGTACCAGTGAATCTAATTAAAACCCAGTTGAGTTCATTTGTGAATATATTTTAACCCTTTCACCCCTAAGTACCTGGAATGGATTTTGATATGTTAATTTTGCAACCAATCCAGTTGTCATACAAGAAACGAGGCAAAGCCACGAAGGCCAGGTTTTTTCCAAGCATAGACACTTGGATAACATAATTATACCCACTTTTTGTAGACTAGATGGCCGTGGCCTGCATGTCGCGCCTTGGGGTGAGGCATGGACACTAAAAAAATAGATATAGTAGATGGAAAAACTTTAACCAAAAAAACTTTAACGGACACACGGACGAACGGACGGACGTATGCCAAAATGCCGACGATATCGCGCTTTCGCAAGCAGGTGTGACAATGATGATAAAACATAAACACCCATGTGAAGAGTAACAAGGTATTGGGTTGAAGCAGTTGCAGAGATATAGTACACGAAAAAACTTTAACAAAAAAATTCAAAGTAATTTCAACTTGACATAGGGCACAGGATCGCGCTTTCCGCAAGCAGGTGCGACAATGATGATAAAAACACCCATGTGAAGTATCAAGGTATTGGGTGAAGCAGTTGCAGAGATATAGTACACAAAAAAACTTTAACAAAAAAATTCAAAGTAATTTGACCTTGACATTGGGCACAGGATCGCGCTTTCCGCAAGCAGGTGCAACAATGATGATAAACACCCATGTGAAGTATCAAGGTATTGGGTGAAGCAGTTGCAGAGATATAGTACACGAAAAAACTTTAACAAAAAAAATTCAAAGTAATTTGACATTGGGCACAGGATCGCGCTTTCCGCAAGCAGGTGTGACAATGATGATAAACACCCATGTGAAGTATCAAGGTATTGGGTGAAGCAGTTGCAGAGTATAGTACACGAAAAAACTTTAACAAAAAAAATTCAAAGTATTTGACCTTGACATTGGGCACAGGATCGCGCTTTCCGCAAGCAGGTGCAACAAAATGATGATAAACACCCATGTGAAGTATCAAGGTATTGGGTGAAGCAGTTGCAGAGATATAGTACACGAAAAAACTTTAACAAAAAAATTCAAAGTATTTGACATTGGGCACAGGATCGCGCTTTCCGCAAGCAGGTGCGACAATGATGATAAACACCCATGTGAAGTATCAAGGTATTGGGTGAAGCAGTTGCAGAGATATAGTACACGAAAAAAACTTTAACAAAAAAATTCAAAGTAATTTGACCTTGACATTGGGCACAGGATCGCTCTTTCCGCAAGCAGGTGCGACAATGATGATAAAACACCCATGTGAAGTATCAAGGTATTGGATGAAGCAGTTGCAGAGATATAGTACACGAAAAAACTTTAACAAAAAAATTCAAAGTAATTTGACCTTGACATTGGGCACAGGATCGCGCTTTCCGCAAGCAGGTGCAACAATGATGATAAACACCCATGTGAAGTATCAAGGTATTGGGTGAAGCAGTTGCAGAGATATAGTACACGAAAAAAACTTTAACAAAAAAATTCAAAGTAATTTGACATTGGGCACAGGATCGCGCTTTCCGCAAGCAGGTGCGACAATGATGATAAACACCCATGTGAAGTATCAGGTATTGGGTGAAGCAGTTGCAGAGATATAGTACACAAAAAAACTTTAACAAAAAAATTCAAAGTAATTTGACCTTGACATTGGGCACAGGATCGCTCTTTCCGCAAGCAGGTGCGACAATGATGATAAACACCCATGTGAAGTATCAAGGTATTGGGTGAAGCGGTTGCAGAGATATAGTACACGAAAAAATACTTTAACAAAAAAAATCAAAGTAATTTGACCTTGACATTGGGCGGACAGGGGCCGCACGGTTGGGGGTTAGAATGAAAATATGGATGATGATAAAACACCCATGTGAAGTTTCAAGGTAATGGGCGAAGCAGTTGCAGAGATATAGTATAACGAAAAAGTTTTAACCAAAAAACAAAAAACTCTAACCAGACGTACGTTAAAAAGTTACGTTGAAAATGGCTAAGTCAATTACGTAGAAATAATAGGTGAAGGTAAAAAATGGTCACATGTTGGATAGTTGTATGTGGTAGGCAAGCACCCCTTGGTTATGAAGCTGTGAAAGTTTGGTGGTGGTCCTAGGTGGTACAGTACCAAAGAAATGGACTTAAACACGAAAACTTAACATTGTAAACGCGAAAAGTTAACATTGAAAATGGCTAAGTCGACTGCGCGGAAAAAAATGGGTGAAGTTAAAAAAAAAGTAACATGTTGGATAGTGATATGTGGTGGGTACCCCTACCCCTTGATTATGAAGCTGTGAAAGTTTGGTGGTCCTAGGTGGTTACAGTAACAAAGAAATGGACTCAAACA
>CM055280.1:65473783-65525430 GCA_029237695.1 Conchocele bisecta
TCTCTCTTTGCTGAGATCCATAAGACCACCGTTTTTCGAGGTTCTCCCAAATTTCACAGCATTGTTCATCACCTTGAAACAATAACCCAAAAGCTGGAGTGTTTGTAATTCACGCCACACTTTAGATCTACATGTTCATTGTAATATTACCCATGCAGACATGGGTAAATTATCACAAGATTGATAATTCCAGCACAAAAATATTTACACAATTCCCTAACATTTGATTGGCCCGTAGCAAGTCTCTGTCCAAGATTTATATACCAGTAAACTCCCACGCCGAACTACTTTCCGTAACCGTGAGGCGCAGTTAAAATAATTATTAAGAAAACGGAAAATAAACACATTTTCTTGATGAATTTATTTCAAATGCTGGAATTATAAGGAATGAATGGCCTTTTTGTGGAATTTATCGGGTTTATAAACTTGGAAAAGTCGCGGGAATACTGGACGAGGCCTTCCGGCCTTCGTCCAGTATTCCTGCAACTTTTCCAAGTTTATACCCCGATAAATTCCACAAAAAGGCCATTCATTCCTATAATACTTCATATTTTCTATACATTTCCAGTGTTGTTGTTGTTGTTTTTAATACAGAGGTTAATGTAGAATTGCTTGCTCAACCAATTAACTCATGCTCAACCAATTATCCAAATCATACTGCATCGGCGGTGATGTTCTAATGACAGTATGTTCTTGTATGTACCATACTCACCCAAATTGGAAGAAATAATTAGGTCGCCAACTGAACTGGATACACTATACTGAAATTCAAGCAAGTCCGTCTGAAAACCACCATTTATCAAGTTTATGACATCATAAATCATGGGCATAAATTCTAATTTCAAAACGTCATTTACTCTTTGCCCAAAATAACATATATCAAGCTTTATCAGTACTTACCTTGCGGGATCTTGGACTCAGAATGGCAAGTTCTTTCACATAGACATATGTACTAGGTTTAATGGCTCTGCTGCATCCGACTGGCTGATTGCATGGGGGTTTACTATTAAAGGTCATATGTAGCCGTAAATGGATAATGGGGCTTACTTACCAGACACAAAGTATATAACCTGTGGCAGAATCATGTACAATATTAATGGTCAGCCGCAATTACTGACGATTGATTGATTTTATGTCCACAGGGCTCCAGATAAGGAATTAGTAATTGAGTATTATGTGTTTTCATGGAAAATATGACAGGAGAAATGAGAATGAGTTTCCCGAGAATCCCTGTTTTCTAGGAGGAATCCCTGAACATTCAGCTTATCTGGACCTCTGCAATAGCCAAGGTCATTTTGGGTAGTCGGAGTGAGATTGGATAAATGGAATACCGACCGTGTCACCATGAGTGGGCTAGCACTTATTGTTGAATATTCCATTCTGGTTTCTGTTCAAGTTCTAACACTTTAACAACTAGGCCTCTGAAACAAATTATTTGTTTATTTTCTTCATTTTTTTTAAAAATCTTACCTGTCTCCCACCAACCTGTTTATCCTTCTTTCTTCATGTTAGTGTCTGTAAAAGAAACAAAACAAAATTGAATTTCCAAACACAGCTTTCAATGTCGCAATCAGTAATTTGCGAATAGTACCATAGTCACTTGGCCCCTTCCCGTAAAATAAGATTACGAATAATCGTAATACTCACATAAGGGGTATAACCAGATTCAACTGTCGCATACAAAAATGCCAAAGACATATGTGAGGGCCAAACCTGGGGGCCGTTTCACTAAACTTCATACGACTAAAATGTTCGTAAGTGCAAAATTATGATAATCTGTAAATTTCACATTAACATTGTTTTCTTGTAAATAATTATTGGATTTACATTTATTGAGCATAGGCTGCATATGCAGCCTATGCTCAATAAATGTAAATCCATCAATTGAAATTTACAGACGATCTTAAATTTTCACTTACGAACATTTTAGTCGTAAGAAGTTTAGTGAAACGGGCCCCAGATGCAATAGCAAGGGATATTTTGTTGCTTTCGAGGTTCCGTATGTCTGTACATCGATTCGTCCATGTACATTTACATCAAAACGTTTGTAAGAGTTTCTCCAGTTCGAATCCAGTATACCACAGGTGCATATCCATGTTTTACAAACGTAATGTCTAGTTACAAAATACTTGAATATTGTGCTTGAAATCAAGCAGCTGATTGGCTGAGCCTGAGCTTTGTGCCTACAGCTCCGGCACAGCCAATCAAACTGCTTGATTGCTAATTGATTTTACCATTATAGGTTCAGAAACATTGATGACCTTCAAACGAGCAATAATTCCAGCTCAAAAATATTTACACAATTCCCTAACATTTGATTGGCCCGTAGCAAGTCTCTGTCCAAAATTGATATCCCAGTAAACTCTGACGCCGAACTACTTTCCGTAACCGTGAGACGCAGTTAAAATAATTCTTAAGAAAACGGAACATAAACACATTTTCTTGATGAATTTATTTCAAATGCTGGAATTATAAGGAATGAATGGCCTTTTTGGGGAATTTATCAGGCATATAAACTTGGAAAAGTCGCGGGAATACTGGACGAGGCCTTAAAAAATTACAAACAAATATTTTTTATTTATTTTTTTCGAAAATTGTAATTTTTTATCACTTCGTCCAGTATTCCCCGCGACTTTTCCAAGTTTATACCCCGATAAATTTCCACAAAAAGGCCATTCATTCCTATAAACATATTCAATCGATCTTGCTCCTATTATACAACATGTCTTGCATCATTGCATTCTTTGTGACATGTCTATATGATGTTTATTTACAGAGCTACAGAAAAACCAGTTCAGCCTGTAGTTTCTGATCCACCTACTCAAAAGCCAGCAGTCGTACACGCATAGGCATAGGCTGCTGTAAATCCATAAATTGAAATTTACAGACGATCTTAAATTTGCACTAACGAACATTTTAGTCGTAAGAAGTTTAGTGAAACGGGCCCCAGGTCTCCAGTCGGAATTCCGGTAAGGATGAACCCCGATCGTTAAAAATTACCCATCGCATGCCACCCAGCCTGGTGCAATTAGATCGACTTCCTACATGTATGCTGCCCTACTTGCACTTGTGAACAGTAACTCTTGCAATCTACTCCTGTACCGTCCGTAGCAGGATTAGATTGCAAGTTACTGTTCGCAACTAATCTGTTTGCATTTGATTTTTCGTGAATTGATGAAATGTTCTGCAAATGCTCCAGTTTAACACGAATATTGACACTCATATTTTAGCTTAATATTCACATTTGCCCAAGTGGGCATACAGATTACTCGCAAGAATTTGAAAATACTTGTGGTATTGTTCTAGAGTAGGGTTGCCAAAATAACAGGTACTTCAAATAGTAGCTGCATATTTTCGGCTTTATAGGCAACAGGTTGAAATATATCGCTACACCACGATCAACAGTAAAAATGTGTGTAATAGCATTTACACTTCGCACACAAAAATATAGAAAAAAAACATGCAGGGTGTTGAGTTCATACTTCGCTATATTATTATCGAGAGACAATTCTACAATATGACACAAAAATATTATCATAAACGTACCTAATAAAGTACTTCTTAGCAAAATCCTAAGGTCACTCTCCACGAAGAAGAAAGTAAACAAAGAACACTTCAAACGCACATCTTGGAAAGACTACTCTGTTATAACGCTTATGTAATGCAGTGTAATGAAATCCGATTAGATTATGTACTCAGAACTACTTCAAAGCTGCACATTTTCGTTTTATAAGCAATTTATACCGCTATACTGCAGATGAGGGGATAACGCAGCAACGATAGAGATTTGTAGAATAAGGTAACATCTCCGCACACTAAAAGTTAGCTATAATTGTCCGTACTTCGCTATATTTTTCTTGACAGCAAAGGCAACACTACGGAAAAAAAAAATATTATCATAAACTCAACTAATAAAGTGTGTATTGTGAAATTTCTTATGTCATGTTCCACGAAGTAGAAAGTAAATGAAGTATTTCTAAGGGGAAAAAGTGTCGCCCGATGTGGGGTTTGAACGCACGACCCCCGTAACACTAGCACGGCGCTCTTACCAACTGAGCTAACCGGGCGATCGTGTCTCACCACCACACCGGACACTACACTCCTCCCCTTCATATCCTTTCAGGCATCAACCTCACAGCTTCATGAGGAGTATAGCCTGCAACCCAAAGAACACCCAAGCACAATCCTGTTTACTTCTGACACCATTGAAGTATTTCTAAGGGGAAAAAGTGTCGCCCGATGTGGGGTTTGAACACACGACCCCTGTAACACTAGCGCGGCTCTCTTACCAACTGAGCGATCGTGTCTCACCACCACACCAGACACTACATAAACAAAACACTTCAAACGCAAATTTGGAAATGTTACTCAATCACAACTATTATGTAATGCAATGTAGTTAGAGATAAGTATTCAGAAGAAGTACTTCAAGTACATATAGCTGGAGCAGTAGCACGTGTATTTCATAAATTGTCGAGTACAGGTTATGCCGGAATTGGGCAAATTTAATTAAAATTATCTCCACATTTTGCAAGCAAATCCTAATAGAATGAAAGAATACGCTTCAGCTTTAACACATCAGTTTATAAAAGCATGCAAATATGAACAATTTGGCTTTGTATTAGAATGTCAATCAACACAAATCACCACGTTTTTACCGGAAAATGTTGCTAATAAATTACGGCTTCTTCTCCGTCGGCCATGAGCTGATTTCCGATGGGGCTCATTTGGGGAACTTTTATTTATTTTAATTTATTGAATATTTCTGATAAGAACTCCACATTTTAATCTTTATATTTGAATTAGATTAATTTCAGTGATGATGTATTATTTATAAAATATTGTTTTACGATCGTACAGGCGAAAATCGCAATTACATTTTATTAGAGAGTAGCTTGTTTCTAAATATAGAAATTGGTGCAAAGTATAATTCAACCTTGTTATTTTGCCCAAATGTGAGGGTTCTAATGGAGTACCATAAACATAGTCATCCATACAATAATCCACAATTTTCCTATTTTGTTTTTTAATGAGAGAAACCATATGATTTTGTACCTGAAAGGACGTGAGATTTTTCATGATTTTTTTTTGTTTACTGAATATTCTCTGTAAATGACGTCGAAGGTTGCAATGTTCAGAGCAGAGATATATTTAAGTGGCTGTGATTGGAAATGGAGCTTATGGGTCTTTCAACCAGTGTAGATCCAGATCAGCCTATGCATCCGCACAGTCTGATCAGGATATGCACTGTTCGCCATTCCATCAATGAAACACGCGTCATGCTTCTAACAAACAACCTACATTGTTATCAGGCTACATGAGTGTGCTATTTTAGCGGGATCTACACTGGTTACAAAACCCATGAGCCCCATTTCTCCAGTCACAGCCACTGATAGGATGCGTCTCTGCTCTGAGTATTTCAACTTTCGACGTCATTTACAGAGAATAATCGGTTTAAGTGAATTTGTTTTCATGAAAAATCGCACATAATTTACAGTACCCTAAACTATCATTAAACATCGTATGACTAAAATGCTCGTAAGTGCAAAATTATGAGTCTGTAAATTTCACATTAACAATGTGTTCTTGTAAACAATTATTGGATTTACATTTATTGAGCATAGGCTGCATTTGCAATAAATGTAAATCCATCAATTGAAATTTACAGACGATCTTAAATTTGCACTTACAAACATTTTAGTCGTACGAAGTGAAACGAGCCACTGGCTCAGAGTACATTCCACATTTACCTCTGAAATTTCACCAACTTACGTCATTTACGAAAAATATCGCAAATTTGGCAAATATTCGTCCTGAAAAATTAAACATAGTTTCAGGTACAAAAGCACATGGCTTGTCTGTAATAAGTTCAACACGTAAGGAAAAAAAGCGTAGAACCGCCATACACTGATATTCTCGCACGCACGGCACGGCAATGCAATGCACGCAAGCACGCACGGCACACACGGCACAAACGCACGCACTCACGTACACACGTGTATTTATTTAATTTATAAATCAGCTATTACATTACTTTTACAACAGAAATAGAGCATGTGGTTTTTGCGACAAGCGTAGACCCATATCAGTTTACACACTGTAACCAGGGGGCCGTTTCACTAAACTTCGTACGACTAAAATGTTCCTGAGTGCAACATTATGAATTTCAGTCAGGCTGTTTTCTTGTAAACAATTATTGGATTTACATTTTTTCTACCATGTTTCAAATTACAACATATTTTATATATACTACACGACTAGCATATTGTCGACATTACCTGTATGTTTTATATCTGCGATACCATATTATTTTAAACCTAAACCAACACTTGAGGCACGCGTTAAGTGCGGCGTTTTTGCAGCACGTTCGCGTTTTTGGTTTAAACATATTTTTTCTGCATATTGTTTACAATTTTATGCACATTATTACTAAAAATAATTCACGGCCGTAGATACCACCACGACAGCCACTAGTTTCGCTCTAGAACGCAGGGTCTATGTTGATTTTTTTCAGTAGCCGATTTCATCAAAATTGCAAAGTATACTTATCTATCAAAGTATACTTTGAGGGAGTTATCATTTATTTTTCCCGAAATGCATTATGTCATATAGAACTAACGACTGCATATATTTGATGATTAAAACTATGCAGAATTATTATACTGAATTTATTACATTATCACAGCCAAAATGGCTGTGATAATGTAATAAATTCAGTATAATAAAAAATAATAAATCTATCCTTAAATTGAACATTTCTCCCTCAAAGTATACTTTGCTAGATAAGTATACTTTGCAATGTTGGTGAAATAGGCTACTGGATGAGGGCACCCAGACCACCGGCTCAATCTGCCGTGGCATTATTTTATTCACCGATACGGGTCTGTTGATAGGATAGGATATGTATTAAACATTTTTAGACATGTAGAATTTAGTTTAAAATTATTCATTCTATTGTCAATGTACAGTAGAAGATCGATCTCTCGAACAGGTCTGAAGATACAGCAGGATACAAACGGGATTGCATTAAAATATATTATAATATATGTATGAATATGCATGACGTAAGTTTCGGTGGTGTACGTCGTACACATGTTTGTGTATAATATCGCAATATTTGTGTGTGCTATGCATTGCCGATTTGCCATACCGTCAAGTATCTAGGTTGCTTCCCCTTGTCCGTCAACTGATGAACTGTATGTCAATGTGGTGAACATTTCATTTATCTTATATTTATATTTAAACATGGACTCCCACATCACATGTTTTAATATGGGGAGACATTTGTTGTTTTCGTCCAAGAACCTTCCATACCCGGGACGGGTATAACAGTGGCGGATTCGGGGGGGGGGGGGGGGGGTGGGGGGGGGGGGGTGGGGGGGGGGGGGGGGGGGGGGGGGGGGGGGGGGGGGGGGGGGGGGGGGGGGGGGTGAGGGTCAGGATACCAGATTTCTTTTTTGCAATTGAGATTTTTGCAATCTGTAAAAATAATAACAAGCACTGTCAAATAAGGGCGATATTATCAGATCAAGATCTTGTTGCGAATGGTAACATACGGACAGTACGTGATTAGATTGCAAGAGTTACCGTTCGCAACTAATCAAGGTTCAGATAATATAGAGAGCCCATTCACAATGTGCCTTATCACATGAGCATTATGTACTGAAAATAAGTCGTTCGAATTTCGACTGCCCCCCTCCCCCTTCGGCGAAATCCTGGATCCGCCATTGATATATATATATAATCATCTTTTAATCTCTATTCGATGTCTATGTTGAGTGAATTGTCACGTGGTCACTCTCGGTGGGCTTTGTGAAACTGTTGGTCAAATGTCCTCACTCATGGTCAGTCTATAGTTGTGTTTCCAACCAGAACAGACGATATTTACTCGAAGTTGAAGCCAGTTTCACCTGAACGTGCTATTTCTCCAAATTTTCGGGAATTCTCTACCAATGGTAAGGTTTAAAGAACTATAACTTGTGCCGTTTGCGACAAGCGTAAACCCAGATCAGTTTTCACTGTGACCATGATCTTGACAGTTCGCCCTTCAGTCCGTATATGTCATCGATTATACTTGTATGTATTCGTAATAATTATGACTTTCAGTGACACGACGTCAGTAGCCGATTTCACCAACATTGCAAAGTATACTTTTCTCGCAAAGTCTACTTAGAGGGAGTAATCATTTATTTTTCCTGAAATGCATTATTTCATATAGAACTAACAACTGCATATATTTGATGATTAAAAGTATACATAATTATTATACTGAATTTATTACATTATCACAGCCAAATTGGCTGTGATAATGTAATAAATTCAGTATAATAAAAATTAATAAATTTATCCTAAAATGGAAAATTTCTCCCTCAAAGTATACTTTGCTAGAAAAGTATACTTTGCAATGCTGGTGAAATACGCTACTGATAAATTCAGTACAGTCCAGTAAATTTTACACCAAGATTTTGCTCGTAGACAACTTTTCTGCCATGCTTGCAAGAACAACTGATTTTTGTTCTAAGACTATCATTCTATTTTAGGACAAGCTGACGTCATTACCATAGTGTGGAGCTTCTGCCAAGCCGGGAATTAGACAGTTCCACACGTTGAGCAAATGGACAACCCGATCAATGCCGTACGTCGTCAGAGAGCGGGAAACGCCGGTGAGGTAACTGTAGCAAGTAGTCAAAACACCGAGGTGAAAACTGTATACAATCGAACCTGTGCTAAAAGCCACCTCCAAATAGCAATTACCTGTCTTAGTCGAGTCGTGGGGACCCGACATTTGGGTCAACCTTGCAGTATGGTACTACTAACGTTTTTTGATTGATTTTGGTAGTTTAGTGTGTCAGTAATTGGAAACCGAATGATGCCACGCTGTCATCATTGAGCAATTTAAGGAATTCAAGATGGCGTCCAAGATGGCGGCCAGAATAGGATAAAGCTAATAGAATGGAAGAAATGAGCTGACTTTTTAGGAACTGATTGGTATCAAGTCGTAAATAACATGTATTGGCCTCAAAAGATTACATATATCTTATTTTTAGCTAAATTTTGTTGTTTCTTGAATGATTTTAAAAATGCAATTTCTGTCAGATTTTGTTTCTCATTTTCTCAAATCAAAAGCATGTGAATCATTAAAACACAAGTCTACAAAACAAAAATATGTTTATACATGCACCGCCGGACCTTGCACCATAAGCAAAAATTGCATGACATGTGCAGTATGGAAAATAGTACACTTATGAGTGGGATCTATCATTTTTGCTTAAAAACCAAACGTTACATCAGTGACTGAAAGGCAAACAGTGTATGTCAAGAGCAGTCAGACTACACGGATGTGCGGACTTATCTGGGTATATGCTGGTCGCATTAGTTGGCCACCGGATGAGAAGAAGTGCCATAAGACATGTGCGGCCAGCATAGCCCCAAATCAGCCTGGATGCACAGTCTGACCAGGACCCACGCTGGTCGCCATTCAGTCAATCCAACATTGTTCACGTTCCTGCTGTAACAGTTTCTGATCAATGAGTTGAGTGTAATAACAGAAATATTATCAGAATATACATTGGTCACAAATGTCTCTTTTCTCAGCCGGTGGCACAACTATCGTGAGGTTAGTCGAGGGCAAAGTTATATAATACAGACACATACGGATACGTTTCCATGTGGACAACGATCTATTAAAACCAGGCTTATGTCTTGGCGATATAAGACGAGAGAGCGTATGGTAGCAGAATTTACGAAGACATTGCCGACTGGCTTTTACAATACTATCCACTCCAAAGTCATGACAATGGAAGCAATGAAGAAAGAAGTACGTGTAGGGACTAGATCAGTGTATGACATGGAAAAGCTCTATGGACGATTATACTTGTAATGCCACAGAAACGCGATGTTTCACTAGAGGGCATGCTCTGTTTCGGACTTGCACCGCTTCCACCCGCTATATTTGACGATAATGGAAGCATGCGCAAAGGCATAACATCATCGAGTATGCATTAACTTGCAGTTTGGACAGACGAAACAAGTGCACCAGATGTGCAGGTTATATCTACATCAGAATTTCATAAGGGCCGTCGAAAAGGATCATCGCGTCATAGTGGTGTTTGACAGATACATAGAGGGGTCAATAAAGACACACGAGCGACTCAGGCGAACAAGATCAAGTGTCTGTCCCACTGTCAATCTCACTCGAGACAACCTTACCTGCCAGGAATACAATCATGAAAAGTACACACAACACGAAGTCGCTGATAAAAGTGTTTTGCACAGAGAAAACTTCCGAAAATCTGACTATGGCTGGGGAAGACTCTGTGTACAAACACAAATACGCAGACTGTATCATCATCAGCTATGGCGTGTCTTTTGTTTACCAGAACTACCAAGCACGTACAAGTAGTATCGGATGACACAGACGTGTTTGCATTGCTTATGTTTTTCTGTTGGAAGTGGCAGTGCACTGCACACCTGTCGATGAACATGTCTGATGGAAGACTAATTGACATCAACGCCAGCTCAACACAGCTTGGTCCCAAGTCAGCCCAAATGCTTGCTACACGTGCACTGATGGGATGCGACACTGTTAGCTATCTGTTCGGCAAAAGAAAATTATCCGCGGTTGCAGTCATGGTTAAAAATTATGTTGATTTGGAGAAACTTGGGGAACGCACATCACTTTGGGGAAATTATCACAGCTGGTCATGTGTCTATGAACCACTTACGACACACCATGTTCATGAGTAAGAGGGAAACTCCAAAAAATCAAGACATTATCACAAAGACCATGCGCTGAATGAGCACATCAAACGGGCTCACTTTCAAACCATGATCTGGAAAGCAGCAGATCATCTGGACCCGCCCAATGTCGATATATCACTGTATGGCTGGGTTGTTATCAATGGAGTGCCCATTCCATCCACATGTGTGTCTGAGGTTGCTCCGCCAGAACTTATGAAAGTTGTTGCCTGTGTATATAGTGCACATAATGTTTGCTCAAGACATACCAGCGGTGTCTTGTGTTCATTTTGTAAGTGTCATTGGAGAGCTGCATCAATTGCTCACAAAAGGGTTGATGAGACTTACTTGAATAGTTAAAACGAGGACGACACTCATGAGTAGTGCATGCGATCGGTGGGAATGTGTGTATATCACAAGTGTCATATTAAGTGACAGAAGTAAAGCAACAAACACTCAACACGGAAAATATTGACACTGATACATACAATACACTAACAAATTAGCGAGGAGACTTTATAAAACGCGGTGCGTGGGTGGCAGGTGGGAGCACGCGATGGGTAATTTAACGATCGGGGTTCATCCTTAACGGAATCCCGACCGGAGATCTGGTTTGGCCCTCACATACGTATTTGGCATTTTGTATGTGACAGTTGAATCTGGTTATACCCCTTATGTGAGTATTACGATATTCGTAATCCTATTTTAGGGGAAGGGGCCAAAAATGACTTGGTGTGGTATGGACCTGGCACCAGGTCAGGTTATTCTAATTTCAGGGCTGAATATATTTGTTCTCGATGTAAATATTCATTCTGATTTTGGGATTTTCCCCCCAATGCAGCAGGTTAAAATGGGATCGAACCCGTTTGCCCGGCTTCACATTACCTTAGCTGTGGATAGGCTGTTAAACACTAATAAACAAACAAACAAACAAACAAACAACGCGGTGCACAAACATGCACTCCGCGATCCATGATATTCTCCAGCCGAACACGACTAGCAAACTTACTAAGGTTATGAAATGCATTATAATCACCGAATACGACTGCCATGAAATATAGAATTGAATGTGCGATTTTATTGCACGTGTCCAGTTCTGTCACAGACGCAGTTGTATCATAATAGGGGCAGGGGGTGGGGTGGGTATCACAATTAATACCCAAGAGACTGTGCTAATTGTCGAAATGATATGTAGATGTTTTCAAAACCCACAAAGGATCGGAAAAAAATACTATCACAGAAAGAAAGCAATGGGTAAATAGAGAACAAGATACTAAAAGGTGACACATAAATCCAAATAACAATAAATGCAATACATTATGATAATACACACATTATACGTGCACTTCCGTGATGTGAGTTTAAATTACAAGACAAAATCAACTGATTCTCAACTCGGACTTTTATACTTGTTCATTTGTGGATGAAGCAATTGTATCTATAGCAGCCACGCTTTTGTTTCTCAATTATGCAATTACATAAATGAGCCTACGAACAAATATAGCAGGCTCATTTATGTAATTGCATAATTGGGAAACAAAAGCGTGGCTGCTATAGATACAATTGCTTCATCCACACATGAACAAGTATAAACATCCAAGCTGAGAATCAGTTGATTTTGTCTTGTAATTTTAAACTAGTATATCACCTGTGAACAAAGGTCATTTTTTCTCTTCACATGGGTGGTCTTATTCACAGGGTTGAATGTGTAACTAAAACTGGTTATGGATCAATATTGCAATGTAACCCGAATGTTCTAGCTGTCACACAGGGGGGCTTAGGTACCGGTACGTTCGTAAGTCGCCTTGCGTGACGGCCAGCACATTTGAGTTAAGATTCATGTAAGTTTGTCAATGCAATACATTAAAGGTACATGCCCACTCAGTAGGCACAAAACGTTATTTATAGGAATTAAATACAATGTAAGTGTATAATTGTGTCACTATTCCACCAGTTGTAAAGATTACGAGTGGACGCTATTCAGGTATAATCATTTAGTAATATTTATTTTACTGATAGTGACGTTCGTTGGTATCAGGCTGTTTTCATATGCAAATGAGGCATGATATTTTTTAATTATTTATACTAATTAAATGTGTCACCTGAAAACCTAATATTTTCGACAGATTATAAAGTATGATAATCGCACATCAAAAATAAATACAGAATATAAATAGTAATGTCCGTTAACATTTTAAGGATACACGGTTATCGCCCCTGATATCAGTGTGGAAAGTTACGTCTGATATAAAATGCATAATAATGCCAATCAATACTTGGGGTAATGGTGACTGCATGTTTAGTTTGCCAGAAAATGTATCAGATGATGTCTTTGATAAAAAGAAAATGTTGTGCCTACTGAGTGGGCATGTACCTTTAAAGCAAATGCCCCTCTTTCTTTACATACTGCTACACCCCTCGCGGGGATTTTTAGCAGGCTGCGCGTCAGGCTCCTCGCCCCCTTCACTTCCCCAGGGCATGGTGAGTGTTTTACTTATGTTAACTCGAATGGCTGCTATTTGTTTAGTGGCATTTTATATTTTTCAATAAAACTGAATATATACAGCATCTAACTATATAAACGCTTGGATTGAACCCAAGTTTACATTTACAAACATACACCAGTATTATATTTTCGATTTCAATACAATTTTTTACATAAACAAAATGTTTATTTTTCTCGGATATTCATGAATAAACAATATAGGCTCAATATATTTCGCAACTAATATGTACATGCATATTGAAATAACCCATAAGATATTTAATTTAAAAATACAAAAAAAAAAGATACTTTATCACTGTTTTTGAAAATTCCGAGGAAAATGCTACTTTACAAGAGTAAGCCATCACGACTGTTGTCACGAATGGTAGCCGACTATTTTCATTATCATCCATTATTTGTAACACGGGTCACACAATACTAGTCTAGAGCACAATAATCGAATATTCTAGTACATACGATCGAATAGGTATTCGTGTGTGAAATATCGCTCCCGTGGAATACACCGCTGGAGAGAATAGCGCTTTATCCGAAACCGTGCACGGACCACCAGTATTGTATTTTGCATTGGTTATATCTGGGTGATTTACACTGTTTATGCAGACTTGGATGCTAGCCTAATTACCTAGTAGGTCATATCTACTTATGACTGAAGTATTTCAGATTAATTCACCAGATATCTCATGAGCTAGACTGACTGTTAGAACATTAGTCCACTTACGCAAAATTGTAAGCCAAATGTTGGCACATATTTTTTACATTGACAGGCAGACTACAGGAGGAAAGTTGTGCGCTAGTTTGGCCATATATATTTGATCTAAAACCATATTCTAGCAGTCGAACACTCAATAAATTCTTGTGAACACATTGGATCGCAAGCTATCACTGGGAATTGGTGAGTACGTATGTTTTTAGTTACTTTCTAATGCTGCCATTTATGTCTGAATCTTGCCAAGACCGGCAATTCTCCGCATTGTTATCGTATCCTCGATAATACTGCACTATTTCATTTACCTGAGTTATTTGTACGCGTTTCGATCAAATATTTGGTCAATAAAAGCCGTATGGCATGTATCCGCTGATGCAGATTATCTCCCTTAATAAAATCGAACTGATTCATTAATTCGTAACGTGAATTTTCTGGACGATTTTCATTTACTCTATGGGGGACACAAGTAAACTCCTAACCCAGTCGTCTGTACATTCATTTTATTAAGTCATATACGTTCACAGTGTATTGTAAATATTGTAAATGCTATTGCGACTAGGATAGACCAGATCAGACAGTTCTGCTCTAAATGCACTGATGTATACGTCAGTAAGCTGCAATAAGGACATGATGTGAAGTATAATTTATTTCACTCACTGATGCTTTGGGTCAGCCTGTGGAATCCTACAGTCTGAATAGAGTATACAGTGTTTATCATTAGTAATGTAATACTGTGAGTCTGCACAGGAAAATACTTGGAACAGTTGCTCTTTATTAAATTAGCGCAGTTGGCCACGGGCAGTCTGATCAGGATAAGGCCTGTCGCAATCAAATGTTTGTTTACTAATGGTAAATAACTCTGAATAACGTCTGTATTCACATGTACGGCTGTGCAGATATGTATCGTTGGGTACACTAGATAGGTGGCTGTTCATTAATGTGTTATATCGCATTTTCCGACTTATGAATTCCATCAGCCCCCTTCTTCCAATTAGTGAAAATATCTTTGTGTACATTGCAATTTATCATGTTTCATCATTGTAATATATGATGTTGTTTAGTATTGCCATGCAATCATAATATTGATTTCATGTGCACTACTGTGACTATTATTGAGACTATAACACGTTACATTCTGGTAACAACACCGTTGGTGTTTTGTAGTCCCAGCCAGTACGCCAGCCAGGCAGGTAGTCAGTCAGCCAGCCAGCCAGTCAGCAACCAGCGACGGCACGTCCATCCTATGTGTATGCGTAGAACCAGTACGCAGCACCTATTTATTCTGGAGTCCACAACACGACACCGTGTACCAGCGGGGACTCTGCTCCGCGTGGACCTAGGGCGCATCGAGTGGGGCATCATTCCGGTGACGTCATGAAACTCTAAGGACGTTCACCAATGTGTTATTGGCCCCATCCGCACAAGTAGGCTATATATTACAGTTACAAGTAACTTTACGACGTCATAAGAACGTGACTACCATCATGGCTGAAGCCGGGAGTTGATTAATGGAACTCTAAAATCGGATCTTGATCCTAATCCTGATGACGTATACTGTTGAACTATACCTACCTGTTCCAGAATCGTGGAGGTGCCTTGGTTGTGCGATTGCATTTGGCGGTTTCATCTAGGGGACGTTGTCCGTACTGAAATGATATACCATCCATTGTTTGTGCATTTCATTATATGTAAATGCATCATCATTGTAAAAATATACCTTGTTGTCTCTGTCCACAACGTGCTTGGTGTTCCATCCCTTCAGTAAACTATCCCGGTGTCGCCCTGGCGTGACAACTGTATATCAAGACGGTCATGAAGTCACGACTAGGTCAAATCTCGCACCCACCACACCGTCAATTAGCGACGATTGGAATTATGTGGTTAAACATTAATATGGAAATACTTCAATCCGATACGGACGCTTATTTTTGCCATGCCTATATACCGCCACCAAGTTCAAAAGTATTGAGAGACAGAGATGACTTTTTGAATCGAAAAATGAATTGAAATATTGAGTAGATTGGGTAACACGTATATAGCTGGTTAATTGTTAGAACAGGTTTACTGTCCGACACACTAGATCTGCAGGCAGTAGAGAGTGAAACTCACTTCATTCTACACTGTGAACTGTATACAGACATAAGAACAAACCTTTTTAATTACCTAAATACACCAGTTAACTTCACAACTCTAAGTGATACAGATAAACTTCGCTTTCTTATTTAGAACTGTGCTAAACAAATAAGCAAATATATTGTGAAAACATATCGGAGACGCCGAAACATCATTTACAACTAAATCCCACAATCTTTGATCACAATAACCATCTTAAATCAATAATATCAAACCGAAAATGAGGCTACCATTCAGCAGGGCAACCAGTGTAGAACCCGGATCAGCCAGCGTGCCAGTGCGGATTGGTCAGGGTATATATTGTAGGCCAACATATCGCATGGCATCGGTCTGTTGTGTATGTTATATTTATTGAGCAGTTTATTTCCTCATCAGACTGCGGTGTTCCGTATGCTGATAAGCATATACACTGTTCACAAATAAACCCTTAATTGGACAAAATAAGTACATGTACACTATCACAAGTGAAAGTCGTCAAATACTATGTGATTAACTCGGATGACAAACATTTACTCACCAGTTATTATTCCACAATACCTCACTCAGCGACTGACGTATACACCTATTTCATTCCTTTGTGACCAGAGTAAATCCAGATTATGCTGATTAGTAGCACGGCGTGATTGAACTTTGCTCTGTTCAATAATACTAGCCAATTGACAGTTTAGCTTCGACTCGAACTGCGTATACACGCAGGCCCGTACGCAGGCATTAATTTAGGGGGTGCGTTATTATTAGCCGATCTATTTTATAGATCGGCTAATATGTTGGTTATCCATCGAATTCTGAAAAAGTTTGTAGCAACCCTTTTCTCCGCTATTCGGTAATCTACGAACGCGAATTTTTCTGTATCACTTCCAAATTGCATCAACCGATAAAGTTTGCATTTTTGGCAATTATCTCCGTTTAAAACTTTACTTATAGCCAAATAACACAATTTTGAATACTTAATGAGCTGAACGCCTGAAGAGATTTAACCCGGAAGTTATTGTTGTTGAAGTCCATAGTTGGCTCTAATGGCCATATACGCCAACATACGCCGATTATTGGGCTAATTTAAAGCTTTTATTTATTAAACAGAACAAGTTTCAGCCACGTATAATCGCGTAAAATGTGTTTATTCGGCTAATTTATAATCGACCTCTGCTCAAAATCTCCTTACTAGTAACCCCAGCATTTTCGGGTTTATCCCAGCATCTCGGGTTTATCCCATTGGATCGCGTATGCGCGTCATTTGACGCTAGTTAATATTCACAAAATTTTCCACCAATCAAAACGAAGAATTACCCTTCATAGCCAACTTTGATTTGTTTACGTATCTTTCAGGGATGGCAGGGATGCATCCAGCACGCGCGATTGCGGCAATCCCCCTTAATTATTGTCAATGCCGCAAATTATTGATTGTCTTGCGCCCGACATCGCGCAAAAAATCTGGGCATGTGCCTGAATACGCAGGAGCTTGCGTCTATTTTTAGATGACACTGTAACCGCTAGATATATATAGCCCTGGTAGCTCCGCCCACTCGCATGCTGCCACAGAATTCGGACAAACACACACACAGTGACTACAACTTTGTGTATTGCGGAGTGTAATTTGTAGATAAATAGAGGATACAGTACAGGTGTTACGCTGGAATATTTCGCAACATAATGGTGACAACAAAACATTGCTGCTATGGCATTGCTGCTATTGGATGGATTTGGGAACGGGTTTCCAAAACCTGCACAAAATCTAGAAAAATGTCAACGCTGGGTACAGAACTGTGGTCGAAAATAGTTTACCATTGGCAATGTTACCAGAGACACCTACATATGTTCGATGCACTTTACCCTGATTTGATCGGCTAATAACATCATGCTCTGCATGACTTTTCATCTATCTATCTATCTATCATACTGTGCACGCTCCAGTCGGAGCATTATGACAGGAAATATGGTGGCAAGTTGCGTTGATCAAGTACATATGAACAAAAAAACAACATATATATGTGGTACTAATATTTTACACAAGGATATTGAAAAAGACCAAAGATAGACTTGCCACTAAAACTATTTACAAGAAGTGGGTGTCTGCTACATGAGAAAAAACAACATCATGTAGCAGACTGTTCCAAAAATTTAGATTTTGGATTTGAACCTGGATACGGTTTCCGAGGAAACAATATCGATAGGTAGACAGTTCCATAACGGTATAAGCTTGGGAAAAAAAGAGAATTTGAAAGAATCCGAGTAAGCCAGTGGTCTACTGTATTGATACGGGTGTTTGGCAGAGGATCGAGTTGACCTGGGATTAGCAACCAGATGGAGGTACGTGTTTTTGTCAATCTCAACAAGGTCATTGTGGATTTTGTAGAAGAATATGAGGTTATCGACGGCGCGAAAGGCTAAACATTGTTTGTTTTTGCACATTCACGGACAGACCTCGGCAGATTAACCATTTCACCCCTAAATAACTGGAATGGATTTTGATATGTTAATTTTGCAACCCATTCCAATCATCACAAAATTATTTTCAGACCAGTCCATTTATGAACATGAGGTGTTTTTGTTCTCAAAAATATGAACATTACTTGCAAAAAGTGCAGATCCTGATGAGACGGCTCGTCACGAGCCGGCTCATCTGGATCTACACTTTTTGCCAATACCACTATACAGGCCTGTGGTGTTGAACGGGTTAAGGGGGGCGCGTACGCACCCGTCGCACCCCCTCTGCATACGGGCCTGACACGCATGTCGATTAAAAGCTACACTGGTCTTCGACAAGCCAAATTATATAATTCGGTCGCATGTATTTGCTGGAAATCCCGAGCCTGCTAATCCACCTGCTCACGCATTTGTCCAGAATACGGTCGCATTAAGACAGCAATGCTGTCAGTATTGATGAGTAAAATGCTCCGTAAGCTGTTGTGTATGGTGTACGAACGGGGCTGCACCTGTAGTTTTATAGCTGCACCTGTAAAATGTACAGCTGCAGCTGTAAATGTATAGGTGCATTGTAAAAAATGCAGCTGCACCTGTATTTGTTATAGCTGTACCTGTAAATGTATAGCTGCACCTGTCAAATGTACAGCTGCAGCTGTAAATGTATAGCTGCACCTGTAAAAAATACAGCTGCACCTGTATTGTGTATAGCTGCACCTGTAAATAGCTGCACCTATACATTTACAGCTGCACCTATACTTTTACAGCTGCACCTGTATTTTTACATTTTTTACAGGTGCACCTATACATTTACAGCTGCAGCTGTACATTTTACAGGTGCAGCTATACATTTACAGGTGCAGCTATAAAATTACAGGTGCAGCTGTATTTTTTACAGGTGCACCTATACATTTACAGCGGCAGCTATACAAATACAGGTGCAGCTGTATTTTTTACAGGTGCAGCTGTATTTTTACAGGTGCAGCTGTATATTTACAGATGCAGCTGTATTTATACCCCCCCCCCCCGAGTTGTGGGGGGGGTATACTGGAGTTAGGTTGTCCGTCCGTCCGTCCGTCTGTGCGTGCGTGCGTACGCGCGCGCGCGTGCGTCCGTAAACTTAACATCAGAGAAATAGTGTTATAACTTCTATTTCCTTCATCTAAAATGCTTAATATTTCACACATGCATTCCTGTAAGGCTCTACTACCATGCTGTGCCAAATCCACAACCGTCCAGCCCCCGTTGATCCCAAGGTCAAAGTAAAATACTTACGTCTCTTTACAAAACTTAACATCAGAGAAATATTGTTATAACTTCTATTCCCTTCATATAAAATGCTTAATATTTCACACATGCATTCTTGTAAGGCTCTACTACCATGCTGTGCAAAATCATCCACGACCGTCCAAACCCCGCTGATCCCAAGGTCAAGGTCAAATACTTAGTCGCTTTACAAAACTTAACATCAGAGAAATATTGTTATAACTTCTATTTCCTTCATCTAAAATCCTTAATATTTCACACATGCATTCCTGTAAGGCTCTACTACCATGCTGTGCCAAATCCACAACCGTCCAGCCCCCGCTGATCCCAAGGTCAAAGTAAAATACTTACGTCTCTTTACAAAACTTAACATCAGAGAAATATTGTTATAACTTCTATTCCCTTCATATAAAATGCTTAATATTTCACACATGCATTCTGTGCTCTAACCTAAACCCCTGCTGGTGGCAAATCTTATGATTCTACAACCCTGTAAATCAATTTCGCTGCACCGAACTACATCCTCTCCACCAATCCACGATCCCAATCAAAGCAAAACGTTGACATCATGGTGCAATTGCCCTTCAAATAAAAAAGTTAACATTATTTAATCAGACACAAAACTCCACAAAACGTCCAAACGTGACAGGTCAAGTCAAATACTTAGTTCCTTTACAAAACTTAACATTCGAGAAATATTTATAACTTCTATTTCCTTCATCTAAAATCCTTAATATTTCACACATGCATTCCTGTAAGGCTCTACTACCATGCTGTGCCAAATGCACGACCGTCCAACCCCCACTGATCCCAAGGTGAAGGTCAAATACTTAGTCTCTTTACAAAACTTAAGGTCAATGTCAAATACACGGTCTATTTACAAAACTTAACATCAGAGAAATGTTATAACTTCATCTAAAATTCTTAATATTTCATGCATGCATTCCTCTAAGGCTCTACTATCATGCTGTGACATATCCCCGCTGATCCAAAAGTCAAGATCACATACTTAGTTTTTTTACAAAACTTAACATCAGAGAAATCGGTTATAACTTATATTTCCTTGCTCGGATCTGCTTCACATTTCACACACGCATTGCTCCAAAGGACCTCTACCACCCTGTGACAAATTCACGTTCATGCCGCTCCCGCTAAGCCCAGAGTCAAGGTCAAGCCCACACACTTGGAAATCTTTACATATTTTAGGGGTACCTGGGCCCACGCGGGGGTATTCCGTAAGCCTCGCTTACTGACCAATCTATACTCAGCATTACGTCCCACTTTTTGAACCGATATATCTCTGGGTATGTTTGTTACACATTCTGTGAATGTGCATGCGAGACACTGGTCATTTTGTGAATACATCCCTGTTAAGTTTCAACGAAATACACGAGGTTTATTTCCACTTATTGCACGTGCGCGCATTTCCTGTACTCGATACATTAACCCTTTCAACACCAAGTAACTTAATAGGATGTTCCATGCCAATGTTCATTAATTTTGTTCATTCAAATTATCCCATTCTTCTAAAAGGGTAACAGTGGAGATCCTGATGAGACGGCTCGTTACGAGCCGGCTCATCTGGATCTGCACTGTTTGCAAACATTGTCTCTACAGAGGTCTGTGGTGTTGAAAGGGTTAATTCAGCCAACGTCGTACGATACTTGCGAAACAGGCTAATCCGAAAATTGAAAAACATTTTACTTTTTCATTGTTTTCATCATGCCACGCTTGTCTAAAGTTGAAAGAAATCAGGCAATTGGAATGCTGGACGCGGGAATGACGGCCAGTGCCGTGGCCCGCAGGTTCGGCTGCTGTCGGAAGACCATACAGAGGCTTGTGACCCCGGTATCAACAGACGGACTGTTGACGATCGTCCCCGGTCCGGTCACCCCCGTGCCACCACCGCCAGGACCGCTACATCACGTTAACCCACTTATGTCAGCGTCATGTGCCAGCCACCGTAACGGCTAGGAGATATAGCGCAGACCATCCGTAGGCGCTTGCGATGCAACGCGCTGCCAATCAGAGCACGACGCCCATATACTGGTAAAATAATGACGCGACGTCACCGTGGTGCTAGGTTATTTTGGTCGCGACGTCATTTGAATTGGCGGCGGGCTGAGTGGAACCGAGTTCTCTTTACTGACGAATCTCGGTTCACACTCAGCCATGCATATGGTAGGCTACACGTATGCAGACGCAACAAGAGTGCCGCAAGTCACAATATACGCCCGTCGAATATGGGCCAGACAGCGAAGATGCAGAAATGTGAAGCTGTCACCAAGGCAAGAAACGTTAATGAGAATTTGAAAGTCTATAGCATTATTTCTTCATCTCGTTGTGCTAAATATGTATACTAATTTAGGCAGAGATAGAAAAGTAGAGTGTAAAGTAGAAATGATAGGGAATTGGATACAATAATGTAGAAACAAATCGCTAAGTTAAAAAGGTGATATTTGTGTTAAAAAATATGTTTTCGGCATAAAAACACCAAGGTGCACATCTTCAATATGTGTAGAAGACGTGTGTATAGTTTCAGAACGATCGACTGAACGGTTTCGGAGGAGTTGTGTACACAAACTCTGTACCGTATATAGAATTGTATAACAAAATGTAGAAAAAATTGCTAAGTTAAAAAGGTGATATCTTTGTTAAAAGATATTTTTTCGGCATAAAACACCAAGGTGCACATCTTCAATATGTGTAGAAGACGTATGTATAGTTTCAGATCAATCTACTGAACGGTTTCGGAGGAGTTGTGTACACAAATTCTGTACCGTATATAGAACTGTATATAAAAATGTAGAAAAAATGGCTAAGTTAAAAAGGTGATATCTTTGTTAAAAAATATTTTTTCGGCATAAAAACACCAAGGTGCACAACTTCAATATGTGTAGAAGACGTGTGTATAGTTTCAGATCAATCGACAGAACGGTTTCGCAGTCTTCATTGCGATACGATCACCATGGAGCTGGCTGCATACGTGCAAACTCAATGCCCATCTTGCCACAGCTGATGGTTTCAGTGTCAGTCCTGTGAGACCCCCAGCCTCGTGTCCGTACCGCATGAACGTCGTCTCTATATACATGTCCGACCATATCGCATTCCATATCCCGGCATTGTGGCGCATAACGTGGTTTCCCTTCAGGAATTCTGACAGCGGATCAGCTGGTATATGCTCCATTGAGCGCAGATAGTAACATACCATGTCATCTCTTGATCATTGGTGAATACTGCAGACCCAGCAAATACACGCTACAAAGGAGTCCACAAAAGTTTTCGTTTGTAACATAATATTGTACATAACTGCTCGTAGATTGGTGGCAAATGTCACTACAATGTTGTTGGGACGTCGCGTCATGCAATTATGTGCATAATATGTAGTATGGACCTGTGCTACGCTCTAGCAATGTTACATGTGTTGCATCTACGTTGTGTGTTTGCTGGGATATATGGTCCCGGATGGGAAACTAATGTGTGAAACAATATGAAGCGTGTGGACAATACTGCAGACAGATACATGAAATTTATCATCATGTACATATCTGTTCAAAAAGCTGTATTCGCCAGTAGCCGCATTAAATCATATAACAACATTGGAATTATCATTTAGAGCGTTATTTTATTAAGAAATACATTTTTCCCCATATCTAACCTCCATTGGACAACGGCCTATCAACAGCCAAGGTCATTTAAGTCCAGGTCAACGGGTTGGAATATCCCGTATCCAACCTGTCCATAGACGGAAATTCCCAAAATCAGAGCTCAATATTCACACAAAATATATATTCAGCCCTGAAATTAGAATATCCTGACCTGGTACAAGTCACTTAGCTCAAAACCCAAAAGTAATAGGACTAGCTCTAATCTTATTACTTTCTTAATGGTGCATAACAGGATTTAGCTCTCCAGTATAAATGTACAGGAGGGCCAAACTATGTAAAACAGCATTCCAGTAAGGGGCGGCAGTCTTACAGGACAGCTATATCCCCCGCCGCATTACGGAACATCATAGTTGAATGGATTAGTTATGGAAGTACGAAGACAATTCCGATATGACTATGTGCGATCTGCACATCGTCTCGACCTTGACCTTGAATGGGTTCGCCCTGAACATGGATTCTGCACATCGTCTCGATAAGACAAACATTTTACCCAAGTTTTAAGAAAACATTTCAAGGCGTTTAGAGGAGATACGGAGCGGACACGGAATCCAGGCTGCTAAGGTTTGACCTTGGGCTGTGACCTTGACAATAGTTCTGCACATCGTCTCGATAAAGCGAAAAATTTACCCAAGATTTAAGAAAATCTTTCAAGGCGTTTAGGATATGGAGCGGACAAAATCCAGGCTGCAAAGGTTTGACCTTGGGTTGTGACCTCGATCTTGAATGGGCACGCCTATAACATGGATTTAAAGGAAACAGGCATGACATTGTTGTAAGTCTTAAAGACAAATGTTTAAGTAACAATCAAATTTACAAATTAACATAAAACAAACTTTGTCAGTAAAAACGCTTCAGTGAAACATTTACATATTAACTAACTACCCAATAGTACGAGAAAGTTGGGAAACCAGATGGATGCTGACAATGCTGCCAGACACCGCATACGTTACAAATCATGGGTATAGGAGCAAGGTCACAACATGATTGATTATTGGTGTTTAACGGCCTATCAACAGTTAAGGTCATTTAAGGCCGGGCCAACGGGTTGGAATATCCCGTATTCAACCTGTCCATATTGAGGGAAATTCCCAAAATCAGAGCTCAATATTTACAGAAACTATATATTCAGTCCTGAAATCAGAATATTCTGACCTGGTGGCAGAGTGACTTAGCTCTTGTCCCAAAGTAATATGATTAGCTATAATCTTATTACTTTCTTAAGGGGCATAACATTAACATGATTTAGTTCTCAAGTACCAAAGCCAAAATGTACAGGAGGGCCAAACCATGTATGTCGGCATTTCGGTAAGGATGAACCCTGATCGTTAAATTACCCTTCGCGTGCTCCCTCCTACCACCCACGGCCACAAAATGAAAATGTGGATGGTGGTTAGGTTTGGATCACCTCGAGTCTATGTTTAGGTTCAGCAAAGTAATATAAAGGGTAAATGAAGGGGTAAAAGCATTTGTGCGGTGGTCATCGCGGTGGTCATCTTGGATTAGCGACGACGTCCATTTTAACAAAATTGACTAGAAATGCGGCCTGTCGGCACACAAATGCCCCCGCTGGCAGCCAAAGAAAACGAGGCATATTTGATTACAAGCCATTTACCCGAGTACGGACGGACGCCGGTAACACTATATGCCCCACTCACCATTCGGTTGCGGGTGCATAATAAGCCATTTACCCAAGTGTTTGTGACCTTGACCCTGGGCTTAGCGGGAGCGGGACGAATGTGGATTTGTCACAGGGTGGCAGAGGACTATTGGAGCAATGCGTGTGTGAAATGTGAAGCAGATCCGAGGAAGGAAACATAAATTATAAGGCATTTACCCAGCGTTAAGGTTTCGAACGCACCAAGTCTGTGACCTTGACCCTGGGCTTAGCGGGGGCGGGACGAATGTGGATTTGTCACAGGGCGGTAGAGGACCATTGGAGCAATGCGTGTGTGAAATGTGAAGCAGATGCGAGCAAGGAAACAGAAATTATAAGCCATTTACCCAGTGTTAAGGTTTCGGGACGTACATACGTACGTACGGACACCGGTAACACTATATGCTCCCCTCACCATTCGGTGGCGGGGGCATAATAAATGATTATATTTGTATAGCGGGCACTCTTAATTTTTAGAACTGGTGTTAAAGTGACATAATTATACACTTATTTAATTCCTATAAAGAACAGTTTGTGCCTACTGCGTGGGCATGTACCTTTAAGGTTTCGAACGCACCAAGTCTGTGACCTTGACCATGGGCTTAGCGGGGGCAGGACGAATGTGGATTTGTCACAGGCGTGTGTGAAATGTGAAGCAGATCCGAGCAAGTAAACAGAAATTATAAGGCATTTACCCGAGCGTTAAGGTTTCGAACGTACCAAGTCTGTGACCTTGACCCTGGGCTTAGCGGGGGCGGCACGATTGTGGATTTGTCACAGGGTGGCAGACAACCATTGGAGCAATGCGTGTGTGAAATTTGAAGCAGATCCGAGCAAGGAAACAGAAATTATAAGGCATTTACCCGGCGTTAAGGTTTCAAACGCACCAAGTCTGTGACCTTGACCCTGGGCTTGGCGGGGGCGGCATGAATGTGGATTTGTCACAGGGTGGCAGAGGACCATTGGAGCAATGCGTGTGTGAAATGTGAAGCAGATCCGAGCAAGGAAACAGAAATTATAAGCCATTTACCCGAGCGTTAAGGTTTCGAACGCACCAAGTCTGTGACCTTGACCCTGGGCTTAGCTGGGGCAGCACAAATGTGGATTTGTCACAGGGTGGCAGAGGACCATTGGAGCAATGCGTGTGTGAAATGTGAAGCAGATCCGAGCAAGTAAACAGAAATTATAAGGCATTTACCCGAGCGTTAAGGTTTCGAACGTACCAAGTCTGTGACCTTGACCCTGGGCTTAGCGGGGGCGGCACGATTGTGGATTTGTCACAGGGTGGCAGACAACCATTGGAGCAATGCGTGTGTGAAATTTGAAGCAGATCCGAGCAAGGAAACAGAAATTATAAGGCATTTACCCGGCGTTAAGGTTTCAAACGCACCAAGTCTGTGACCTTGACCCTGGGCTTGGCTGGGGGCGGCGGATGAATGTGGATTTGTCACAGGGTGGTCAGAGGACCATTGGAGCAATGCGTGTGTGAAATGTGAAGCAGATCCGAGCAAGGAAACAGAAATTATAAGCCATTTACCCGAGCGTTAAGGTTTCGAACGCACCAAGTCTGTGACCTTGACCCTGGGCTTAGCTGGGGCAGCACAAATGTGGATTTGTCACAGGGTGGCAGAGGACCATTGGAGCAATGCGTGTGTGAAATTTGAAGCAGATCCGAGCAAGGAAACAGAAATTAAAAGGCATTTACCCGGCGTTAAGGTTTCGAACGCACCAAGTCTGTGACCTTGACCCTGGGCTTGGCGGAGGCGGCATGAATGTGGATTTGTCACAGGGTGGCAGAGGACCATTGGAGCAATGCGCGTGTGAAATGTGAATTAGATCCGAGCAAGGAAACAGAAATTATAAGCCATTTACCCGAGCAAGGAAACAGAAATTATAAGCCATTTACCCGAGCGTTAAGGTTTCGAACGCACCAAGTATGTGACCTTGACCCTGGGCTTAGCGGGGGCGGCACAAATGATGGATTTGTCACAGGGTGGCAGAGGCCATTGGAGCAATGCGTGTTTGAAATGTGAAGCAGATCCGACCAAGGAAACAGAAATTACTAGAAATGTGGCCTGTCGGCACACGAATGCCCCCGCTGGCAGCCAAAGAAAACGAGGCATATTTGATTATAAGCCATTTACCTGAGTGTTAAGGTTTTGAACGCACCAAGTCTGTGACCTTGACCCTGGGCTTAGCGGGGGCGGGACGAATGTGGATTTGTCAGAGGGCGGTAGAGGACCATTGTAGCAATGCATGTGGGAAAATGTGAAGCAGATCCGAACCAGGAAACAGAAATTATAAGCCATTTACCCGAGCGTTAAGGTTTCGAACGCACCAAGTCTGTGACCTTGACCCTGGGCTTAGTGCGGGCGGGACAAATGTGGATTGGTCACAAGGTGACAGAGGACCATTGGAGCAATGCGTGTGTGAAATGTGAAGCAGATCCAAGCAAGGAAACACAAATTACAAGACATTTACCCGAGCGTTAAGGTTTCAAACGCACCAAGTCTGTGACCTTGACCCGAGGCTTAGTGTGGGCGGGACGAATGTGGACTTGTCAGGGCGGATAGAGGACCATTGGAGCAATGCGTGTGTGAAATGTGAAGAAGATCCGAGCAAGGAAACAGAAATTATAAGCCATTTACCCAGCGTTAAGGTTTCGAACGCACCAAGTCTGTGACCTTGACCCTGGGCTTAGCGGGGGCGGGACGAATGTGGATTTGTCACAGGGCAGTAGAGGACCATTGGAGCAATGCGTGTGTGCAATGTGAAGCAGATCCGAGCAAGGAAACAGAAATTATAAGCCATTTACCCAGCGTTAAGGTTTCGAACGCACCAAGTCTGTGACCTTGACCCTGGGCTTAGCGGGGGCGGCACAAATGTGGATTTGTCACAGGGTGGCAGACAACCATTGGAGCAATGCGTGTGTGAAATTTGAAGCAGATCCGAGGAAGGAAACAGAAATTATAAGGCATTTACCCGGCGTTAAGGTTTCAAACGCACCAAGTCTGTGACCTTGACCCTGGGCTTAGCTGGGGCAGCACAAATGTGGATTTGTCACAGGGTGGCAGAGGACCATTGGAGCAATGCGTGTGTGAAATTTGAAGCAGATCCGAGAAAGGAAACAGAAATTAAAAGGCATTTACCCGGCGTTAAGGTTTCGAACGCACCAAGTCTGTGACCTTGACCCTGGGCTTGGCGGAGGCGGCATGAATGTGGATTTGTCACTGGGTGGCAGAGGACCATTGGAGCAATGCGCGTGTGAAATGTGAATTAGATCCGAGCAAGGAAACAGAAATTATAAGTCATTTACCCGAGCGTTAAGGTTTCGAACGCACCAAGTCTGTGACCTTGACCCTGGGCTTAGCGGGGGCGGCACAAATGTGGATTTGTCACAGGGTGGCAGAGGACCATTGGAGCAATGCGTGTTTGAAATGTGAAGCAGATCCGACCAAGGAAACAGAAATTACTAGAAATGTGGCCTGTCGGCACACGAATGCCCCCGCTGGCAGCCAAAGAAAACGAGGCATATTTGATTATAAGCCATTTACCTGATTGTTAAGGTTTTGAACGACCAAGTCTGTGACCTTGACCCTGGGCTTAGCGGGGGCGGGACGAATGTGGATTTGTCAGAGGGCGGTAGAGGACCATTGGAGCAATGCATGTGGGAAAATGTGAAGCAGATCCGAACCAGGAAACAGAAATTATAAGCCATTTACCCGAGCGTTAAGGTTTCGAACGCACCAAGTCTGTGACCTTGACCCTGGGCTTAGTGCGGGCGGGACAAATGTGGATTGGTCACAAGGTGACAGAGGACCATTGGAGCAATGCGTGTGTGAAATGTGAAGCAGATCCAAGCAAGGAAACACAAATAACAAGACATTTACCCGAGCGTTAAGGTTTCAAACGCACCAAGTCTGTGACCTTGACCCGAGGTTTAGTGGGGGCGGGACGAATGTGGACTTGTCACAGGGCGGTAGAGGACCATTGGAGCAATGCGTGTGTGAAATGTGAAGAAGATCCGAGCAAGGAAACAGAAATTATAAGCCATTTACCCAGCGTTAAGGTTTCGAACGCACCAAGTCTGTGGCCTTGACCCGAGGCTTAGTGGGGGCGGGATGAATGTGGACTTGTCACAGGGCGGTAGAGGACCATTGGAGCAATGCGTGTGTGAAATGTGAAGAAGATCCGAGCAAGGAAACAGAAATTATAGGCCATTTACCCAGCGTTAAGGTTTCGAACGCACCAAGTCTGTGACCTTGACCCTGGGCTTAGCGGGGGCGGGACGAATGGATTTGTCACATGGCGGTAGAGGACCATTGGAGCAATGCGTGTGTGTAATGTGAAGCAGATCCGAGCAAGGAAACAGAAATCATAAGCCATTTACCCAGCGTTAAGGTTTCGAACACACCAAGTCTGTGGCCTTGACCCTGGGCTTAGCGGGGGCGGGACGAATGTGGATTTGTCACAGGGCGGTAGAGGACCATTGGAGCAATGCGTGTGTGCAATGTGAAGCAGATCCGAGCAAGGGAACAGAAATTATAAGCCATTTACCCAGCGTTAAGGTTTCAAACGCACCAAGTCTGTGACCTTGACCCTGGGCTTAGCGGGGACGGGACGAATGTGGATTTGTCACAGGGCGGTAGAGGACCATTGGAGCAATGCGTGTGTACAATATGAAGCAGATCCGAGGAAGGAAACAGAAATTATAAGCCATTTACCCAGCGTTAAGGTTTCGAACGCACCAAGTCTGTGACCTTGACCCTGGGCTTAGCGGGGGCGGGACGAATGTGGATTTGTCACAGGGCGGTAGAGGACCATTGGAGCAATGCGTGTGTGCAATGTGAAGCAGATCCGAGCAAGGAAACAGAAATTATAAGCCATTTACCCAGCGTTAAGGTTTCAGGACGTACGTACGTACGGACGGACGCCGGTAACCCTATATGCCCCCCTCACCATTCGGTGGCGGGGGCATAATAAGCCATTTACCCGAGCGTTAAGGTTTCGGGACGTATGTACGTTACGTACGCTACGTACGTTACGTACGTTACGTACGTACGGACGCCGGTAACACTATATGCCCCCCTCACCATTGGGTGGCGGGGGCATAAAAAGGCTTCACCTATAGGTCATCTCTGTGAAATTTGACCAACATCGGCCAAGCAGTTCGGGAGAAGACGTTTGAAATTGTTGACGGACAGACGAAAAGCGGTAACAATAGCTCACTTAGGCTTCGGCTCAGTTGAGCTAAGAACAAAGGGTAATAACTCCAAAATTAGCAACGTAAGGGTTGTGCTCCAGAAGATGTGTGATTTTTCATGAACACTATTTACAACATTGTACGTAAATGAGGTTGAAATTTCCAGAGCGAATGTGGAATGCTAAACTCTCGTCATTTATGGAAAATAGCAATATTGGAAATATTTTTCACAAAAAAACGCACATCTTCGTAGATATCTTTTGTAAATGACGTCAAAAGTTGAAAAACATTTCAAAGCACATGTGGAATTCAATTCAATCATAATTGGCGAGCTACAGCAATGTGATAAGGCAGATTGATTGAGTATTGGTGTAAGGAGGTGGCTGTTGAAGAGAGGTAAATCATATAGCAATCAGAGCTACAGTGAAGGTGTGTAATTTTTAACTTTTTTTATTTCTTCCACCAAAACCCGTATTACCGTATTCAACGTGTCCATGAGGGAAATTCCCAAAATCAGAGCTCAATATTTACAATAACTATATTCAGCCCTGAAATTAGAATATCCTGCATATCGATAGTTTCGGTATACGCATACCGAAATAAAAATGTGGACAAAGAGCCATTATTCATTTTTCAGCTGCCCACTTTAAGTACTTATATGATACTGTATTTTCAGTCACTCCATGTATCTTCAAATTTCCTTGTGCTAGTATTGTCCATAGACTTGTTTTTCATTCTGTTCATTCGGCCACCGTCACGATCCTTAGCATTTCTGAGCCAGTCTTTGATGACAACTCAGTCTCACTGTGGGGATGCTGCGGGAAATTGTGCCGTACAGCACCTGTATGAAGATTGATACACAAGAAAGTCATAAAAACAGGAATAACCCCATAACTAACCGAACACATTTTATGTTACACTCTACGGCATATGGCAGTGATGATGTATGCCAACTGTCTGTTTTTTCTTGCGCCTATGCATGATGGGTGTTTGACATTTAAACATACTGAATTTGATAAATATGCATATTCAAGTATATTTATCAAAATAATAAACAAGAGGCCCATATGGGCCTGTATCGTATCGCTCACCTGGAATTATTACCTTTAAAATAACGACCTTTTGACATGTCGGTGTCCATCTTGGATGACGTAATCATCTGATTTTGACACAAAATGCTTCAGAGCGATCGTCTCATCAATACCTTTGATATTTGATATATGACATGACCATATTCAGTCAAATTTTAAATTTTACCCCTCCAGCCTCGCCCATTTTTGACCCAGGGGGCACCATACAAATAAATCTGAAACAGGTGTTAACTATCAACGATTCATACCAAGTTTCGCCGAAATCGGTCTTGCAGTTCATGAGAAGGATTCTGAAAAGTAGTAACACATAGACCATCCCTATGAAGTTTGGCCCACATCGGTCGAGCGGTACGGAAGATGTTGAAAAAGTGTGGGCGCATGACGATGGACGACGGACAGACGAAAAGCGGTAGCAATAGCTCACTTGAGCCTTCGGCCCAGGTGAGCTAAAAAGTTACCCGTGCCAAAACTTTGAATATTAGTTGCACAATTATCTACTTATTTAATTCCCATATACAACATTTTGAGCCTAAGCAGTTGGCCACCATCTTTACTTTAATAGCCACATGTCCAATAATGGGTATCAATTGCATCATTTATAGCACATACAGTCGAAGCTCCACAAACAGCCACCTCTACAACAGCCACCTCTATTTAACAGCCAATATTCTAAGACTCAATGTGATGCATTACCAGAGCTACAGTTAATTTGATCAACTTTGATGGGGATTATTTTAATTCTTCACCAAAACTGGCAAGTTGGGAGTGCTTTAGAATTGTCTCATTGAGACGATTCTAAAGCACTCTCAACTTGCCACTTTTGGTGGAAGAAATGAAAAGCTAAAATTACACACCTTAACTGTAGCTCTGATTGCTATATGATTTACCTCTCTTCAACAGCCACGTCTCTACAACAGCCAGTTTTCAGTCTTCCCATCGCTGGCTGTTCTAGAGGTTGCACTGTACATTTTTATTTTGCATAATTGGGTTCCAGTTCACAGGGTCTAGTTATTATTATTGAATTTCTAAGCCGTAACTATGCAACCTGCAAATTTTTCCCCATAACCAAGCCTATCTGTACAGTAAACATACAATATATATTTGTGATGTAGAAATATGTTATAAACACTTACGGAGGATTATTACTGCAATCCTTAATGACTGGAATGCACTTTTACCCTTGGCCCCAGTCCAATTGTAGTTGGTGGCTAAGGTACTAGTAATGCTGCGTTTTAGTATCCGTTTGGTCATGATTTTCAACGATCCACCTCCAATTGTTGAAAGATGGTCAACCTGAAAATAGATTGCTTGATTGATTATTGGTGTTTAACGACCTATCAACAGCTAAGGACATCTAAGGCCGGGCCAAAGGGTTGGAATATCCCGTATTCAAACTGTCCATAATGAGGGAAATTCCCAAAATCAGAGCTCAATATTTACATAAACTATATATTCAGCCCTGCAATTATAATATCCAGACCTGGTGCCAGGTCCGTGCCACCACACCAGTAACTTTAGTCCAACAGTAATAAGATCAGCTCTAATCTTATTACTTTCTTAATGGGGTATAACAGTATTTAGCTCTCAAGTATCAAAGCCAAAATGTACAGGAGAGCGAAACCATGTAAGTCGGCATTCCATTAACGATGAACCCCGATCGTTAAATTACCCTTCGTGTGCTTTCACCTACCACTCACCCTGAAAATAGTGTGTCACTCATTAGCATGATAAGTATTACTAGAAATGTGCCCATGGCACACTGATGGACATTTCAGTGTAAAATCTGGTTTTGGCACCATTGACCTTGGAGTGGAGGCCAATGTCAAGGTTTGTAAATGATGTATATTTCTAAGTCCACAGACTTGCATTGATCAGAAGGTGTGTGGCAGATTGATGCTTGATTAGGTGATAAATGAATGAATCAATGATATATGAAGGGTAGGGCCGCACTTCTTACCCACACCCTTAGCCACATTTTTAGAAAATAAATGATTTGGCCATATTGGTGTCCTAATGCCGCCCCCCCCCCCCCCCCCCCCCCCCCCCCCCCCCCCCCCCCCCCCCCCCCCCCCCCCCCCCCCCCCTGAGAATTCCCTAATAACTGTGAACAAAATATAGATGAATTACCAATAATTTAGCCACAGATTTATCTTGGAGCAAGTGCTCAACTCGATCAACGTCCTCCACATCATCATGCACGGGAAGTGATATCTCTTCAGGACACAGACACTCATCCTTTTCCGGACCAATCTTGGCGGCCATATTTATTATCATTATCCGTATTGCCTTCTGTTCTTCTTTGATCTCTTCCAAGATTCTATGAAGCGAATGTCCCATTCTGAAAAATGTGAAAAAGAAAGCCTAAAAACTAGAGCAAGTGAGCGGGGGCTCATGTATACCCCAGGCCACCGCTTGCACTCAGCAAGTCAGCAACCAACGGAAACACAAAAATTCAAGTAATTTGGCCTCGACCTTGGGCCTGAAGACCACATAGGCGTGGTATAGAATGAAAATATGGATGACGATAAAGAAGTATATAAAGTTTGAAGTCAATCCGATTTACGGTTACATAGATAATGTGTACCCGAAAACTTTAATGCAAATATTTCAAAAACTTTAACGCAAATATCAAAGTAATTTGACCTTGACCTTGGGCCTGAAGGCCACATGGGCATGGTATAGAATGAAAATATGGATGATGACAAAGAAGTATATGAGGTTTGAAGTCAATCGGACTTAAGGTTACATAGATAATGGTTACCCGACAACTAACGCAAATGGGACGGACGGATAGACGGAATGACGAAAACTATATACCCCTCGACATAAAAGTATGCCGGGGGTATAATAATAGTGTGCATACCACGAGAGGATACGTCTCATGATTATCACATGGTGACTGACATAACAATTATGAACAAGTATCCACTCTGACACCTGTCATCAGATAGTGACAGTCATTTATAAATGTTTGTTTGTTTGTTTAGTGGTGTTTAGCAACCTGTCAACAGATAATTCACAAAAGACTGAAAAGGAACACTGATATTGAGGGTTGTCTCCGAAGTTTTTGGAGTTTTGGAGAGAAATGTGAATGGGTGGGTTATTGAATTAAAATATGGAACAGACTAAACAAACTTGTGTATGAAGTTTCAAGTCAATCTGTCAAAGTGTGGAGAAGTTATAGAAATCTGAGAAACTTCTAAACCGAAATGGACGGACGGACGACGCCATACCATAATGCATCTCTTTTTTAAAAGAAGCATGGAAGTGTATATTGAATGTAATAGATGGACTTTCTGTACATGGTCGAGCCGGTGTGAATATTGTTCGTTGCACGATTTCCCCTGCAGACTTTCCGGACGCTGTGGTCAGAAGTCTGGGTGAGGGTGCTGATGAATTTGGTAGTACACGATCTGTCCTTGGTCGAACCAGTGTGGATTTCGTTTGTTGCACGATTTCCCCTGCAGATTTTCTGGACGCCGTGGTCAGAAGTCTTGGTGAGGATGCTGATGAATTTGGTAGTACACGATTTGTCCTTGGTCGAACCAGTGTGGATTTCGTTTGTTGGACGATTTCCCCTGCAGATTTTCCGGACGCCGTGTTCAGAAGTCTGGGTGAGGGTGCTGATGAATTGGGTAGTGCACAATCTGACTGAGCCGGTGTCGAGATTTTCTGGATGCCGAGGTAAGACACGAGGGCGAGGGTGCTGGCAAATCGGACAGTAGATAATCAGTCTCTGGTTTAGTCAGAGTGTCCGCTGCAGCTTCACTGGATGCTGGGGGCGAGGTTAATGTACTGGTATCATTCAGCGGCAATCTGGGAGGTGGTGACGGTAAATCGGACTGTAAAGTGCATAACTCACGTTCATTTCGTCTCCCAGACTTCCCTTTCTTCGGATGAGGAGGACATTCCTCATCACAGCTCAACTCAAATCGAGGATTAAGCTGCAATAGCAAATTTATTCAAACAAGAGCGGCATCGTTAAACGAAGCTAATCACCTCGCTGGCAGCCTTGATTATATAAAAATGTATGAACATATTTGCTTTAAACGCATTTGCTAAACGTAAATACCAAGTAAAATTGTGTGACCTTGATCTTGGGAGTAAGAACCCGGGTACATGTGACACACAATTATGTTCAGGTAAACTCTGTTGCCAAATATTGTTGAAATACATGAAGCGGTTCCAAAGAAACAAGTTAAACAACGCAAATGCTAAACGCAAAAATTGTTATGCACGGACGGACATGGACTAACGCTATATCCCCTTTTCGCTTTGCGAGGAGATAATAATAATCCAAAAGCTCTGGAGAGCTACAGTTACTGCTTTTCGACCGTCTGTCATCGCCATCCGTCTGTTAACATTTTCAAACATCTTCCCCCGAAAAGCTGGGCCAATGTTGGTCTAACTTCACAAGGATGATATAATGGTGAGGCATTTCAAATTTGTTCAAATGGAGGTCTTTGCTAATCCAAGATGGCCGCTATTTAAAAATGGCACAAATTCTTAAAACTGTTCTCACAAACCCTATGACTATTTGGCTAATAGTTAAAAAATGGCTTGTAAGAAATTATTTGAAACCATCAGGCCGATTTTGACGAAACTTGGTAGGAATGATCGTAGCACAATTTATAAGAATTCGCAAACCATTGAACCGATTTCGACAAAACTTTGCAAAAATGATTGACATACAGAGCTTTTTCAAATTTGTGAAAATGAGTGACCGTCTTCGGTGAAAATCTCGCATTTGTTTAACATTAAAGGTACATGCCCACGCAGTAGACACAAAATATTCTTTATAGGAATTAAATAAGTTTATAATTATGTCACTATTCCACCAATTCTAAAATTTACGAGTGCCCGCTATACAAATATAATCATTTATTAATTATCAATTTACTGTTAGCGACGCGCGGAGGTAACAGTCTATTTTGATAATGTGCGGGGACGACGACTTTCACATCACGGCTTGCGGTGCGCATGTGCAGTATACTACGCGTGCCAGTTGGCTTCCCAATATGTAAACAAGAATATCAACATGTCGAAAAGTCCAGGACGGAAATTGTATGAAACGGCGTCGGCCAAAAAAAAGGCGAGATAACTGAGTGACAGGCAGTACAGAGAAAGACTGGTTAATATTGGCGACCAGATCACCAAATGGAAAGAGTTACGTGGAGATTTAGATCTGGACTCGAACAGACATTTTTCTTCTCAACTTCCGATACTTCACTGCGCATGTCAAAGATGTGATATGATCGACCGTGTCACGTGACGAGTATTGGTAAAAATAGCACGAGGTCGGAAAATACCCTTTCTGGTCACGGCATATAAAATGCGATTTAACACCAATTAACACGCGCCGTAATTAAAAATAACTTGTTAGTGGGTAGAAAAATGGCTCATAAAAGGCATGACAGAAAATAAAAAGTAGTAGTACAGTGTAACCTTCTGCGTGGGCATGTACCTTTAAAAGGTCCCAAGAAGGGAGCTTTCAAGTCAGCCAATCTTTACCTTTTCTTTCTGTTTTCTTCCTGACTACCCTCCATATCTGTCTGCAGGTCAGATTCCTCCTCCGCACGTTTAGGTTTTGACCTAGTCTTCTGGTAATCGTCTGAATGAGAATATTCATACAGAGCTACAGGTAGTATACCCATGTGACATAAATATGGAATAAAATTTCTGCTTCCCATAGACTTGCAAACATGTGGTTGATTTTAATCCAAATAGACTTGAACCACTCAACATGGCCAGATAACTAATAATAATATAAGGCAAGCACTTTTAGCATTGGCCTCTATGGGTGATTTTGTTTTAAAATTGATGTAAATTTAAAATTGTCACATTTCACTAATGGAGTTACAGAATTAAAGCAAACACATCACTGAAAACTTTATTATATTACCATTACCTTTAATATCACAAAATCTCTTGAAAATTGAATAACAGATAAACATTCAAGTCTTTTTATTCGTTATAAAACAATGTCCGTTTTGCAATAGTCTAAGTGACTTATAAAAATATTCCATATCAATGTCAAGGGACTGTAACAAACTATCCATATGTAGAATGGAACAAAAACATTAATGATTATTGATAAGGCAGATCGGAAAATCATGCAAAGAAAGTAAATAGCTGGATTGTTTTGCATAAAACAGGGAAGTGCACAAATGTATATATTATATGGTCAATATTTACATTTATTGCATAACACGCAGTCCGGCAGTGCAATAACACGGTTCAACAAGAAACGAGGCAAAGCCACGAAGGCCAGGTTTTTTCCAAGCATAGACACTTGGATAACATAATTATACCCACTTTTTGTAGACTAGATGGCCGTGGCCTGCATGTTGCGCCTTGGGGCGAGGCATGGACACTAAAAAAATAGATATAGTAGATGGAAAAACTTTAACCAAAAAACTTTAACCGGACACACGGACGAACGGATGGACGTATGCCAAAATGCTGACGATATCGCGCTTTCCGCAAGCAGGTGTGACAATGATGATAAACACCCATGTGAAGTATCAAGGTATTGGGTGAAGCAGTTGCAGAGATATAGTACACGAAAAAACTTCAACAAAAAAATTCAAAGTAATTTGAACTTGACATAGGGCACAGGATCGCGCTTTCCGCAAGCAGGTGCGACAATGATGATAAACACCCATGTGAAGTATGAAGGTATTGGGTGAAGCAGTTGCAGAGATATAGTACACGAAAAAACTTTAACAAAAAAATTCACAGTAATTTGACCTTGACATTGGGCACAGGATCGCGCTTTCCGCAAGCAGGTGCAACAATGATGATAAACACCCATGTGAAGTATCAAGGTATTGGGTGAATTCAGTTGCAGAGATATAGTACACGAAAAAACTTTAACAAAAAAATTCAAAGTAATTTGACCTTGACATTGGGCACAGGATCGTGCTTTCCGCAAGCAGGTGCGACAATGATGATAAACACCCATGTGAAGTATCAAGGTATTGGGTGAAGCAGTTGCAGAGATATAGTACACAAAAAAACAAAAAAAACTTTAACAAAAAACTTCAAAGTAATTTGACCTTGACATTGGGCACAGGGGCCGCACGGTTGGGGGTTAGAATGAAAATATGGATGATGATAAACACCCATGTGAAGTTTCAAGGTAATGGGCGAAGCAGTTGCAGAGATATAGTATAACGAAAAAGTTTTAACCAAAAAACTCTAACCAGACGTACGTTAAAAAGTTAACGTTGAAAATGGCTAAGTCAATTACGTAGAAATAATAGGTGAAGGTAAACAAATGGTCACATGTTGGATAGTTGTATGTGGTAGGCACCCCTTGGTTATGAAGCTGTGAAAGTTTGGTGGTCCTAGGTGGTACAGTACGAAAGAAATGGACTTAAACACGTAAACTTAACATTGTAAACGCGAAAACTTAACATTGAAAATGGCTAAGTCGACTGCGCGGAAAAAATGGGTGAAGTTAAAAAAAAGAGTAACATGTTGGATAGTGATATGTGGTGGGTACCCCTTGATTATGAAGCTGTGAAAGTTTGGTGGTCCTAGGTGGTACAGTACGAAAGAAATGGACTTAAACACGAAAACTTAACATTGTAAACGCGAAAACTTAACATTGAAAATGGCTAAGTCGATTACGCGGAAAAAATGGGTGAAGTTAAAAAAAAAGTAACATGTTAGTTTAAACAATATTTATTTCAAGTTGTGGCAAGTGATATATACATACATACAATTGAGAACAGGATTAGAAAACAAGCTTTTACACTTATGTGAATTCTTCTCCTGCAGAAGGTCAGTTTTACAATATGGCTAAGGAACAACTTGGTGAAATAAGGTAACATTGTATGAACAAACCAAAATAAAAATGTGTATATCAAAATGAATGCGTCGCACCATGATTGGAAGCGAACGTATGTGGTCGTTTTGAACGCCTCACTTACGCTGGACAGTACCGATCAGAAGGGACTTAGCTAAACCGCAGACCGCTTTATCATGGTGCGCAACATTGGTATTTATAATAGAAATTGAAGACATAGGCAAGCTCAACACCGCCAGAGCGAATGCTGAGGTAGTGTGACTGTCCAACGTATACATCTATGTTTAGCATGGTAATATGAAAACTTCGTTGAAAAGTTAACTAAACGCTGAATGGTTACTCGGGCCCGGCTCCTGCTATCCGTATACAGGCGGGTGAGAATGTACCTTGATCTCCATTAAATGTTTTACATTGAAATTAAAATATGAAAACAAAAAAATACTGAATGTTCTGAGACACATGCGAACTGTCTTTTCTCTAAAAGAATGTAACTACGTCACCCCCGTCCCCGGACTCCACCGCACAAAACACACAGAACACTGCGTAGAGGCAAGTAACATGTTGGATAGTGATATGTGGTGAGCACCCCTTGATTATGAAGCTGTGAAAGTTTGGTGGTCCTAGGTGGTACAGTAACAAAGAAATGGACTGAAACACGAAAACTTAACATTGGTTGTGGACGCCGCCCGCCCGCCCGCCCACCCGGCTTTCGCCAATCCAATAGCCTGGATTTTTTTTCAAAAAACCTGGCTAAAAAAGTAACATGTTGGATAGTGATATGTGGTGGGCACCCCTTGATTATGAAGCTGTGAAAGTTTGGTGGTCCTCGGTGGTACAGTAACAAAGAAATGGACTAAAACACGAAAACTTAACATTGATTGTGGACGCCGCCCGCCCGCCGCCCGGCTTTCGCCAATCCAATAGCCTGGATTTTTTTTCAAAAAACCTGGCTAATAAAATGATAATGCATTACTACCCGTAACTATGCAAATGAGCATATCAATACGGAAAACGTTGCATTAAACCTATAGTCTGTTTCACGAAAGCTGCCCAAATTTTACGGCTATATAGACAATTCAAAAACAATATTATTTTCGATAATATTAAATTAAAGGAAAATTTAAGAATGAGCCTTCTTTTTATTTCGTGAAATTTGGTCAAATATTGATTTTATTACGAAAAATTGATTTGTCTATGGGAATTTAACATGGGGGAAAAAGTGGTAAGGAAGTGTGGGAGGAGTCAAAAAACGAAATATATTGGAAATGGACTCTGAAACCCGACTCGATAGCTTGGATATGATCTAACTAAGAAAACAAGTTAAATTTTAAAAATCGGTCCAGTATTTCTAAAATTAAAAAAAAATTCCCCATGTTACATCCCCATAGACATCTTCACTCTGTGAAGATGTCTATGGGGATTTAACATGGGGAAATTTTTTTTTCGCAATAAAGTCAATATTTAACAAAATTTCACGAAATAAAAAGAAGGCTCATTCTTAATTTTTCCTTTAATTTAATATTATCAAAAGAAGTCTTGTTCTTGAATTGTTTATATAGCCGTAAAATTTGGGCAGCTTTCGTGAAACAGACAGTAGATGGCCAAGACGTTCCAAACGTCAGATTGCGGAAATGTATGCAACTAATGACGCACAACTAAGGCAAAATGATGCCAATAAGTGTACCAGGTAATACAAGTTAAATGATATTCGATAATTCGTGTATCATTAATGGCATACATATCTAATGTTTCAAACAATAAAATATAGTCCTTACAAATTGGCTACAATGCACCCTGATGTGCGGGCATGCACCTTTAGTTTCCTGAGTGAATTCATAAGCAACTTGGCAGCCTCGTTGCTCATGAACTCGGCAATCTCGTTCATTAAAAATCATATGGAACCATCACTCATGTCAGATCCTCTAGGTACATGTATGAAATACACTCAACTTCAAGGGCAAAGCAATATAAGCCCCCTTTGCCTTCGCAAAAGGAGGCATACAAATTAACTTACCATTGGAATACATAATTCTGATCGGGAAAGACTTCCAATTTTCCTCTGTAGCCTATTTCACCAACATTGCAAAGTATACTTTCCTCGCAAAGTATACTTTGAGGGAGAAATTTTAAATTTTAGGATAAATTTATTAATTTTTATTATACTGAATTTATTATGATGGTGGGTCTAGTTTTCGGGGTATTAACAAGTTCATCAACTAGCGATTTTTATAAAACATAACATATGAGCTAAATTGTCATTTCAATAGAATGCTAAACATTAATGGCGGACGCAGAAAATCACGAAAATCACGGTAGGTTCGTGAACAAAATGACCTAAATGGCAAAAATTACCAGTATTTCGTCCAAACACTGGATTTGGTGGCATTTTTAAGACCTTAATATAGTTAATGTCATGCTTATTTTAATCACCCGACGTAAAGCACATCGCGGCTGCACACATGTTTACAAATTAAAAAATATGTGAATACCCCGAAAACTCCGACTACCCCGAAAACTGGCGTCACGGCCATACATTATCACAGACATTTTGGCTGTGATACAGTTCTTTAGGGTATAGCGGATCGCTAAGCAGATTATTGCTGCATACGTCTTTAAAATATAACGTTTGGACAAGTACCTGGTACCAATAGACAGGAAAAAGTGTCTTCTTTCCAAATTGGGTTACCTTTTTAATTTGAAAAAAATCCCGATTTGAAAAATGTAAAAAAATAATAAAAATGCAAAAAATAACACAGTTACATTTTACTTTATTTGGTACATATACAATTCCAAAAAAACATTTATAGCTTTAAAAAATACATTTGCTATAGTGTTTTCAGGTCATATTTTGTTTTGAGACGATCCGTACAAATACGCAAAATCGGCGATCCGCTACTACCGGAATCAGTTGCGTTATTATTGATGTCTGTATTCAGTGACATGGCGTGATTTATGAACCAAGCTTCTTTGCAGTTATAGAGGACATGATTGTACATCTATTATTCACAGAGTTTGTTTTTTCCAAACTAACTGTTTATACATTTTTAGTGAAATTACTCTGGAGCAACCTACTTTCGCTTTAACTGGTGTAAACTTCCGGTTACGTCATTGTGTTTCTTGAAGCTATACGCCCGGCAAGGAAACTGCTATATCAAAGTAAACATGTCATTGTGTGGGGGATAGATCACTCTTCCTAACGGTAATATTTTATTTATTTTAAATGTACATTATACAAAAATATGTTGATACAAATCTACACCGATCCGCTATACCCTAAGATCCGCTATACCCTAAAGAACTGTAATGTAATAACTTCAGTATAATAATTCTGCATAGTTTTAATCATCAAATATATGTCATTAGTTCGATATGAAATAATGCATTTCGGACAATTCAATGATTACTCCCTCAAAGTATACTTTGCTAGATAAGTATACTTTGCAATTTTGATGAAATCGACTGGTCTCCCTCTGCTGCACAGCCTTTCTCAATTTGTTAGTCGACTTTGAACGGAACAGCTAAACAGCGAAAGGAACCTTCCTTTCGCGAAAGGAAGATTTTCTACGAAAGGAAGGTTTTGATGTAGATTAAATCAATTTTAGTTCAACTAAACTAATGCTTACAGTTAAATAAGTGTATTTCATATGTTTATGTATGATTTGCTATTATGGGATGTAAATTTTATATGTTTAAAACCTTCCTTTCGTAGAACAATCTTCCTTTCGCGAAAGGAACTTCGCAACTTCGCGAAAGGAAGATTGTTCTACGAAAGGAATGTTTTGATGTAGTTTAAATCAATTTTAGTTCAACTAAACTAATACTTACATTTAAATCAGTGTATTGCATATGTTTATGTATACTTTGATGTTGTGGGATGTAAAATTTATATGTTTGGTGTTAGATGAAGGACAGAACGTTCACTTCTCGGAAGGAGCATTCCTTTTGCGAAAGGAACAATTTTGTTTCTGCGATACGAATGTTTTTTTTCCTCCAAGTTAAATGTTTTTTTTAATATTCATTAATATTATGTTGATGCATTTTTCATTATAATGCATTAGACTATAAAACGTATTCCTTTTGGGGAATGCGTGATCCTTTTTGGGAAGGAATTGTCGGGAAAGGAAGCTTTTCTGGGTGTTACGAAACACCAAAATACACCCAAATCGGAACCCCACCCAAATATAGTCCAAATGCACCAAAATGCACCGCAAATACATCCTACAACGTATCCCACAGTAGTGTACCGGTATTCGAAAGGAAAAGATCGTCGCAAAATGACGATTGTTCTACGAAAGGAAGGTTTTAATGCTGTTCTAATCAATAGTTTAGCTAAACTTATACTTATAAGTTAAATCTATTGATTAAGTCATTGTATTTAATAGGTTTATGTATAATTTGATATTATGTTGGACAGCATTCAAAGGAACATTCCTTTCTAGGAAGGATTGATTGATTGATTATTGGTGTTTAACGGCCTATCATCTGCCAGGGTCATTTAAGGCCGGGCCAACGGGATGGATTATCCCGTATTCAACCTGTCCCAATGAGGGAAATTCCCAAAATCAGAACTCAATATTTACAGAACTATATATTTCAGTCCTGAAATCAGAATATCCTGACCTGGTGCCACACCACAGTCACTTAGCTCTGCCCCAAAGTAATAGGATTAGCTTTAAGCTTATTACTTCTTAATGGAGCATAACATGTTTTAGCTCTCAAGTACAGGGGGCATGTAAATGAGGGCCAAACCATGTAAGTCGGCATTCCGGAAAGGATGAATACCGATCGTTAAACTACCCTTCGTTGCTCCCAACCACCACCCAATTTCTAGGAAGGAAGACTGTTTTTTCGATATGTGTTTTCCCAGATATTACCGATCAGAGTCTATACTATTTTCCGTACCGGATATAGTGTGTGGTCACCGACATAATATTAAATTCTTATATTTAACGACGGCACTGGCTCGATGCCCTTGCATGTCGTCTCCCAAGAAGGGGGGGAAAGGAAGGAGGTGGAAACAGAGGAAACCGGCCCCGCTAGATTCTACTACTTTACAACAAACATACCGTTATTTCAATATTTTATTTAAATACAAGTATATTCAATATTACATACAATCAATACTTTGGCGAATAATCCGTCGATGGAATACAATGTGGTTTTTTTTCCGGTAAAGTCCCAAATTATGTCACAAATAGTTATGTCCCTGCAATATTAAGTACGGCAAACAGTATATACTGATGATAGGACCATATGTACCTGCAATATCCAATACGGCAAACAGTATAGACTATGGTTATAGGACCATATGTACCTGCAATATCTGGTACGGAAAACTGCATAGACTATGATTATAGGACCATATGTACCTGCAATATCCAGTACGGCAAACTGTATATACAGTGCAACCTCTCTACAACAGCCATCCATGGGAAGACTGAGAACTGGCTGTTGTAGAGGGGTGGCTGTTGAAGAGAGGTAAATCATATAGTAAATATCAGAGTTACAGCTAAGGTGCGTAATTTTATAAACTTTTTTTATTTCTTCACCAAAATTGGCAAGTCGGGAGTGCTCAATGAGACGATTCTAACGCTCTCCCAACTTGCCAGTTTTAGTGAAGTAACACAATTGATCAAATTACGCACACTAACTGTAGCTCTGATAATTCATAACAGTGGGTCTTAGAATTTTGGCTGTTAAATAGAGGTGGCTGTTGTAGAGAGGTGGCCGTTCGTGGAGGTTCGACTGTAGTATGATAATAGGACCATATGTACCTGCAATATCCAGTACGGCAAACCGTATAGACTATGACTATAGGACCGTGTTTCTGCAAGAGGTGTCCTACGAATAGGTGGAAACCGGACCTCCATTGATTACAACTGTCAAACATTATTATCACCTAATTATGATTAGACCCGGTCTGACAAAAAAAAAGAGACGAAAAGTATTATAATCCAATGGCAGAATGGATTGTTTGCCATGGATGGGTAGCTCATCTCAAAATGTCAACCGCTAATTCCATTAAATCTGGCAGGTGTGACATAATTACATTTCAATTTCAAATGTAGTCACCGGCTGCCGTTCTTGATAATTATCATCGGGGCATGAAATAATTATGCATAGAATGTGAGAAAAATAAAATTGTTGGAAAAAAAATCCGACAGCCGAAAATTAGACAGAAAAATTTCACATCAGTTGTCTCATAATATGCCCCCGCGTAGTCTGATCAGAAAATACGTTGTTCGTCTTTCAGATATTCAAGGTTAAATCCCTATCATAGTATGGTGCTAGACGCTGTGTGGTTTATTTTGTCAGCCGGTGGCCCACATGTAAACACGTTCAAGTAGTATGTGTATATAATTAGTAATATATCTATCATCACATATTAAATTGTAAATAACGAAAACAAAACCATAAAATCATTGTTCACGGTTTTCATGATAGGCTCCACGCTAACAATGGGTGCGGGTGGCACGTCAAATGCCATACCGTCGGCAATCAACTATCTTTCTATTCTCTTATGTGTGAAATAAAATGAGCTAGGATCCTCTTGTTTGGTGTTTAATTCCAAAGTCAGAACAGAACGACTGTGAAATTTACCGGAAAACACGCGCAGTTAAGAACGGACAGTACTAATAGTCTGTTCCTCACAAATAATAGATAATAATAGTATTTTAGGCATGGTATAATAATTATTATAATTACTATAATGATTAAATATTGTGTTTCAAATATGATGCTGTCGGATGTAGATAGTGTTATTATTCCAGATTCCAGGAGATCACTTATAATGTACACTATATTACATGGGGAACACAGAGGAATACATGATACATTGATATGCGAACATCACTGTACTGTGCATGATACTATTCAATTACAAGGTTGTAAGCCAATCGACTGTTATACTTTAACGCAACTTAAAAGCTATAGACGAATAAACTCAGTATGTGGTATCTCAATGGTCCCGTAGTGGACAATAGTATGAATGCACAAGTACTTTGATGATCGCTAATCAAAGTGAAATAACATACAAGTATAACATGGCAGAATGAACATTGGAGGACAAATGACAATCATCTGAGCTACCCCTGTGCTGGCGTATCTCAATAGATAGTGGTAACCTCTGAGTATCAAGGTCCCAAGGTCTGCCTCACCCGCAGTATGAGGTCTAGTCACCAATATGGCTATTATCCAACTTCAAGTGGATTAATCCATAAACAATATATGTAGTCTTACTACAATCCCTTAGCCATGATATGCCATGATAGGAGTATTACCATACACTATCAAAGTATACATATGTATTGCCTATGCAATTTATTTCCAAAGTCTGAATGTCATAAGTCAAAACCGGATGTGGTTACATCACATGATAGTCAATAACGATAATGTTCCGGAAGCTGGTACCGGAAGTAAAGTTCCAAAGGTAGTATTATTTCCGGTAATGGTGGACCAGATGTAAAGTTCCTATGGCATCACTCGACTGTAGCAACCCGGATGTGGTGGACCGGATGTAAAGTATCCATGGTGAATCAATGGGTTGTAATACCGGAAGTGGTAGACCGGATGTAAAGTTCCGATATAATACAAATGGCGATTATCACGTTGGCTCATACACTCATGTCACCCATAAGTCCACTCAGTCCATCCTATGATGGACCGCGCAAGACACGGGGGCGGCTCATAGCTCCCTTACGTGTGTCTCATCCCGAATGGCAGGGTGACAGTTTTTTGTAATTTTTACTACATCCAAGCACGCAATAATAGCTTACTACCGCCCAATACGGACGGTCCCTTACACGCATAGGCATTATACATGTACACAATACTCCGCACAGCAGCGTGTAGTGTAGTAAAGAATATGCATAACATAAACAAATATAAACTCACACACCCATTGTGTCGGTAAAACCACTAAGGCGACCAAGTCAACATATGAAGTCATAGAAGACAGAAGCTGCTCCGCTGATTGAAAGCCGGGAGTGCTTGGTGAACCCGGGTGTCACAAATAACCGGTGGATCCACTCCATGCAGACACGACGCTAGAAGAAAGAAGCTCAAGAACGGAGGGATTTCTGCCTGCAACAATATACCTCAAAGCGCCGAACTGTTTCTGTGCAGTTAGTGGTCGAGCCGGGCATAATGGTCTCATCATATTGTCCATATAGTCAATCAACAGAATCTGGCCCTATGGGGACCAGCTATTTCGCCCTTAGGGCAGTAGATGAGCCAAGTCAATATGAAATTGGACATAACCCTGACAGACACATTTAGATAGGCACGCACCCACAACATATACATACACAATCCAGATAAGGGCATCTGTGATTTTCATGCACACAGCTCACTCAAACACAAACCAGATGCGGTCCTCGCGGTGTAGCCAGACGCCTACGACACCAACAAAGAGAAGATCAGAACGAAATAAAACAAACTTAGTCCCCCCTCCTCGGGGACAAGGCCTCGCTCGTGTCTACCACCCACTCAGTGGGAGGTGGCCTAGGCCTCTGTGGACCCGACAGTGTCATGCTATATGCGCCTTGGGATCTGTGGCGGAATGAGCTGCCTGGGTGTTGCCAGTGGCGGCCTTGTGGGTGGCTTGGGCATGGCTTGCCTGTCTCCTCGTCGCTGCGGGTGGCGGTTGCGGTGCGGAGCCTCCGGTTGTCACTGACTGCGGTGTCCCGGTCTGCTGTGGGTGGGTCGGTGGCTCGGCTGCTCCGGCTCGGCCTGCGCTGTTGCTCCTCTGTGGGCGTTGGATTTGCCCATATCACGTGGATCCGTCTCTGCTTGGTCTGTCTTGCCTCGTCCAACCCTCTAATAGCATTAGCAGGTAATATAACAATGTAACGGCTGAGTATCCATATATCATGTGCACGCACACTCGGCCCTCTTCACGGTCTGACATATCGGCATTGTGCAATAGGAGAATGAACTAATTAGGTTAAACTCACCGCCTCATCGTCTCCTTCATTTAATGCACATATTTCGACTGTATCGCATATATTAGTAAATTCGGAAACAAATGGGCCAACGGCCATTGGCCTGATCATTTACGGGCACATGCCCGGGTATGGAAGGTCTTCGAGCCATTTCCCACCCTTAGATATAAGAATACTCATACTCATCACGTTGGCTAAGACGCCGGGAAAAGTTTCACATGGTGACATTCAACTCGGTGGTAGTATAATGATATGATATGTGTGTATGGCGTTTCACTTCACTAATCTATGGCTGTGACTGTCTGCTGAACGCTATGTAGCTATCACACACTGCTCTATACAGGCCTGTAGCCGGAGCTGCTACACACACTGCGCCAGACAGACGTACGGACACTCGGACGACCTGGTACTCTGCACTGACTGGGGTCTGCCCTCAACGAGTGGACCAAAACGTCCAATGTGGCTCGCTGGAGCGATCTCAAGAGGCTACAAAAATGAAATGAGTCTCCAATTACTGGACGAATACGCACAGACAGACAGACAGGATGCACAACGGACTAAAACGGGAATCGAACAACGGCAAATCACAGCTGAAATAAAATGTTGTAGGTACATACCAAAATCCTCCGTGTCACTGATGAATACAGTACTATCCTTCTGTTACCAGAAAATATGTGTCCCACTAACACATAGCGAGACATCGCTTATATACTCACCAGTGAAACCACGCACGGAATAATGAATATGCCTACCCCTCGTTCGACATCTCAAATAAATATTACAAAACCATGGCTTTTGCCATTTCACCCGTGGGTTATATTTGGCATAAATATATGTTCCCACGCCATAAATTCAACCAAACTAGTGTACAGCCCTCGCGGAATAAATACCATCCAACATGGTATATCCCACACTACCATAAATTTGTACACTATAGACCCAGATCTCATAATGCGAAATCTACTCGACTGGTCTCGAAATATCGGTCCTACGGGCTGTACACTCAAATGAGAGTGACATGGTATGTAGCTGCAGATGTACAAGGCGTATATAATAGCATGCGAAATGGATTGGACAATGTTCAACTCCTGACTCATAGGGTCTCGCAGTTATTTATGTTTCCTCCGCCATATGTTACCGCCCGGTCAGGCAATCGTTATGCCTCTTGTAACAAGGACTTGTTGTGACATAGTATGATTCAAAAGTATCGTGCAAGACATTGCCTTTGTGGTCAACGCTGCCTGTGTACAGTCTACCATATGTGACGAAATATTTCGTTTCCGTATGGATAGTAGTGCACAGTCAGACAACTGCACAAACATACGGACATGCCTCTTGTAACAAGGACTTGTTGTGACATATTATGATTCAACAGTATCGTGCAAGTCATTGCCTTTGTGGTCAACGCTGCCTGTGTACCGTCTACCATACGTAACGATATATTTACCACCCGTACATTGTATCTCCAAAAGGCCGGGAAGGTACATGCATCTCTCCAAAAAGCGGAAGGGACATGGACCAGGGCATACACTGATACACAAGGATATATTATAAATTCATAACGTGTAATGAGATGTACACACAGGCAACATCCTGCTGAGAATGTACTTACGGGAAGCATTTAGCATAATATACAAATATTACAATATATACAAATATTAAAAATGGGAAGAAATACATATAGAGCAGGGTCTACACTGACACGCCAGATAGTCTGATAACATAAGGTGAGCATACACTGCAGGTGTATTTGTGACATTTGTTTGTAGTTTGTAAACTATACGTGTGTGTATTTCCCATACAACTGTGTGATTCAGTATAGCATAAATATAAAATATGGCTAATTTAACTCTTTATTTTTTAAAAATATATGTCAATTACATACTCTACTTTGTCTCGATATATTCTTTACGTTACCTATTGACAGTATCTTTGGTGTATTTTTAGTATATTTATATGTATATAGCCTGTATTTGGGGGCTTCAGTTTGCATTAATTTAAATAATGGTTAAATTAAACCGATTTTTGTTCCTTTCGCTGTTTAGTCAAGCCCATTTTAATCTACAACAACACCAATGAACATAGCCTATATGGCAAACTGTAACGTTGTATTGGGTGTCGGGTGGTTTCGCCCCTAATACGTGTTCGCCCCAGGTGGTTTCGCCCTGAGTGGTTTCGCCCTAGTCGTAAATGCGGTAGTGTATGGTAGTGTATGGTAGTATAATGTGGGAATATATAGTATGATGGTATATCTGAATAATTGATACTTGAAAATTTATTTTCAGATTAGAAGGATCGTTAAACCAGTCATAGACACCGCACCCGGGACCAAAGTCAAGACACAGAGAAGATTTTTCGAAGATTATTATAGAGAAGAAAACTTTATAATAAATTTATAATATTTTGAGTTAATAAATAACAGCGTGCGGGTATTTTAGACGTCGCAGTACGTCTCATAAATATATATGAGATGACTTAGCGGTATTTTAACGTACCCCTGCGTTAAAAAAATGTGTGCGTGTATTGAAAAAGTTAACGAATTGTTATTAATTAGCTGCGTGTGTATGCATGGAATGTTGACTTATTGAATCCCTCCTTTTAGTTGTTCTATTATATTGAATCCCGCCCACATCCCCAAAAAATGTAATGTATCGTATTAGCTATGCCATATCATTAAATTGTTATGGTCGACACAGTTACTGAACCAGTTGCCGTTATGTGATACTATTTAGAGCAGGAGCTACCATGTCCGATAGTTGTTGCTGTATTGACAATGGTGTACGCTGGTCAACACATCGGTAAGGTGCATATTACCATAACGGCGCTAATCATCTACAAAGTACAGTTTGGCATGTCACCGCCATAAATACTGTGGCTTCAGTATTGTATGAAAGACGATCGCCGCACCAATTAAGCTGTGTTAGCACGGATTATCTTAAGTGACAGGAAGTGTGTAGATAAGCGTGTTCTTGGGAAAACGCTGTATATTTCCTCTGAGACCAGTTTTGTTGAACATGATCATGAGTAATATAGTCACACTTCCCGCACAAAAAAAGAATCAATGTGGTATACAAGGTCTTCCCAAAGTATATGGCTCGATAAATACCGGATTGTTTTGGGAAATTGATTTGATGAAGCGATAATTATTGGAATAAATGAGATGCTATGCTGGTCAACTACCTTTCTTGTGGTCGATAACGTATGACAATAATTGCCGCGGAAAACGGACAATGATATTGTAATTATGGAGTAATTGGCAAACAACTGTACCAATAAATACTACCCCAGATTGGATTACAGAATCATTCATTCTCCCAGAATAACAACAACAACAAGCTGTTTGACTTTTCTGAAAATCACCAAATAAAGCTGATAAAACCCAACTCTGTAAGTATATATCACCTGAACACTGAAGTAGGCAATCATAGACAACATCGACTAGCTTCGCTGAAGATTTAAGGTTAGTCTGTGTCGTAATTCTCGAGTTATTGACCTTTATATCACTTT
>CM055280.1:65525930-65639842 GCA_029237695.1 Conchocele bisecta
TCTCTCTTTGCTGAGATCCATAAGACCACCGTTTTTCGAGGTTCTCCCAAATTTCACAGCATTTGTTCATCACCTTGAAACAATAACCCAAAAGCTGGAGTGTTTGTAATTCACGCCACACTTTAGATCTACATGTTCATTGTAATATTACCATGCAGACATGGGTAAATTATCACAAGAGTTGATAATTCCAGCACAAAAATATTTACACAATTCCCTAACATTTGATTGGCCCGTAGCAAGTCTCTGTCCAAGATTTATATACCAGTAAACTCCCACGCCGAACTACTTTCCGTAACCGTGAGGCGCAGTTAAAATAATTATTAAGAAAACGGAAAATAAACACATTTTCTTGATGAATTTATTTCAAATGCTGGAATTATAAGGAATGAATGGCCTTTTTGTGGAATTTATCGGGTTTATAAACTTGGAAAAGTCGCGGGAATACTGGACGAGGCCTTCCGGCCTTCGTCCAGTATTCCCGCAAACTTTTCCAAGTTTATACCCCGATAAATTCCACAAAAAGGCCATTCATTCCTATAATACTTCATATTTTCTATATATTTCCAGTGTTGTTGTTGTTGTTTTTAATACAGAGGTTAATGTAGAATTGCTGCTCAACCAATTAACTCATGCTCAACCAATTATCCAAATCATACTGCATCGGCGGTGATGTTCTAATGACAGTATGTTCTTGTATGTACCATACTCACCCAAATTGGAAGAAATAATTAGGTCGCCAACTGAACTGGATACACTATACTGAAATTCAAGCAAGTCCGTCTGAAAACCACCATTTATCAAGTTTTATGACATCATAAATCATGGGCATAAATTCTAATTTCAAAACGTCATTTACTCTTTGCCCAAAATAACATATATCAAGCTTTATCAGTACTTACCTTGCGGGATCTTGGACTCAGAATGGCAAGTTCTTTCACATAGACATATGTACTAGGTTTAATGGCTCTGCTGCATCCGACTGGCTGATTGCATGGGGGTTTACTATATTAAAGGTCATATGTAGCCGTAAATGGATAATGGGGCTTACTTACCAGACACAAAGTATATAACCTGTGGCAGAATCATGTACAATATAATGGTCAGCCGCAATTACTGACGATTGATTGATTTTATGTCCACAGGGCTCCAGATAAGGAATTAGTAATGGAGTATTATGTGTTTTCATGGATATGACAGGAGAAATGAGAATGAGTTTCCCGAGAATCCCTGTTTTCTAGGAGGAATCCCTGAACATTCAGCTTATCTGGACCTCTGCAATAGCCAAGGTCATTTTGGGTAGTCGGAGTGAGATTGGATAAATGGAATACCGACCGTGTCACCATGAGTGGGCTAGCACTTATTGTTGAATATTCCATTCTGGTTTCTGTTCAAGTTCTAACACTTTAACAACTAGGCCTCTGAAACAAATTATTTGTTTATTTTCTTCATTTTTTTTAAAAATCTTACCTGTCTCCCACCAACCTGTTTATCCTTCTTTCTTCATGTTAGTGTCTGTAAAAGAAACAAAACAAAATTGAATTTCCAAACACAGCTTTCAATGTCGCTATCAGTAATTTGCGAATAGTACCATAGTCACTTGGCCCCTTCCCGTAAAATAGATTACGATAATCGTAATACTCACATAAGGGGTATAACCAGATTCAACTGTCGCATACAAAAATGCCAAAGACATATGTGAGGGCCAAACCTGGGGGCCGTTTCACTAAATTTCATACGACTAAAATGTTCGTAAGTGCAAAATTATGATAATCTGTAAATTTCACATTAACATTGTTTTCTTGTAAATAATTATTGGATTTACATTTATTGAGCATAGGCTGCATATGCAGCCTATGCTCAATAAATGTAAATCCATCAATGAAATTTACAGACGATCTTAAATTTTCACTTACGAACATTTTAGTCGTAAGAAGTTTAGTGAAATCGGGCCCCAGATGCAATAGCAAGGGATATTTTGTTGCTTTCGAGGTTCCGTATGCTGTACATCGATTCGTCCATGTACATTTACATCAAAACGTTTGTAAGAGTTTCTCCAGTTCGAATCCAGTATACCACAGGTGCATATCCATGTTTTACAAACGTAATGTCTAGTTACAAAATACTTGAATATTGTGCTTGAAATCAAGCAGCTTGATTGGCTGAGCCTGAGCTGTGCTACAGCTCCGGCACAGCCAATCAAACTGCTTGATTGCTAATTGATTGAGCATAGGCTGCTGTAAATCCATAAATTGAAATTTACAGACGATCTTAAATTTGCACTTACGAACATTTTAGTCTTAAGAAGTTTAGTGAAACGGGCCCCAGGTCTCCAGTCGGAATTCCGGTAAGGATGAACCCCGATCGTTAAAAATTACCCATCGCATGCCACCCAGCCTGGTGCAATTAGATCGACTTCCTACATGTATGCTGCCCTACTTGCACTTGTGAACAGTAACTCTTGCAATCTACTCCTGTACCGTCCGTAGCAGGATTAGATTGCAAGTTACTGTTCGCAACTAATCTGTTTGCATTTGATTTTTCGTGAATTGATGAAATGTTCTGCAAATGCTCCAGTTTAACACGAATATTGACACTCATATTTTAGCTTAATATTCACATTTGCCCAAGTGGGCATACAGATTACTCGCAAGAATTTGAAAATACTTGTGGTATTGTTCTAGAGTAGGGTTGCCAAAATAACAGGTACTTCAAATAGTAGCTGCATGTTTTCGGCTTTATAGGCAACAGGTTGAAATATATCGCTACACCACGATCAACAGTAAAAATGTGTGTAATAGCATTTACACTTCGCGCACAAAAATATAGAAAACAAGAAACGAGGCAAAGCCACGAAGGCCAGGTTTTTTCCAAGCATAGACACTTGGATAACATAATTATACCCACTTTTTGTAGACTAGATGGCCGTGGCCTGCATGTCGCGCCTTGGGGCGAGGCATGGACACTAAAAAAAATAGATAAAGTAGATGGAAAAAACTTTAACCAAAAAACTTTAACCGGACACACACAAAAACAAACGGACGAACGGTACGGACGTATGCCCAAAATGCCGACGATATCGCGCTTTCCGCAAGCAGGTGTGACAATGATGATAAACACCCATGTGAAGTATCAAGGTATTGGGCGAAGCAGTTGCAGAGATATAGTACACGAAAAAACTTTAACAAAAAAATTCAAAGTAATTTGAACTTGACATAGGGCACAGGATCGCGCTTTCCGCAAGCAGGTGCGACAATGATGATAAACACCCATGTGTAAGTATCAAGGTATTGGGTGGGTGAATGCAGTTGCAGAGATATAGTACACGAAAAAACTTTAACAATAAAAAAATTCAAAGTAATTTGACCTTGACATTGGGCACAGGATCGCGCTTTCCGTTGCAAGCAGTGCAACAATGATGATAAACACCCATGTGAAGTATCAAGGTATTGGATGAAGCAGTTGCAGAGATATAGTACACGAAAAAACTTTAACAAAAAAATTCAAAGTAATTTGACCTTGACATTGGGCACAGGATCGCGCTTTCCGCAAGCAGGTGCAACAATGATGATAAACACCCATGTGAAAGTATCAAGGTATTGGATGAAGCAGTTGCAGAGATATAGTACACGAAAAAACTTTAACAAAAAAATTCAAAGTAATTTGACCTTGACATTGGGCACAGGATCGCGCTTTCCGCAAGCAGGTGCAACAATGATGATAAACACCCATGTGAAGTATCAAGGTATTGGGTGAAGCAGTTGCAGAGTATAGTACACGAAAAAAAAAATAACTTTAATAAAAAAATTCAAAGTAATTTGACCTTGACATTGGGCACAGGATCGCGCTTTCCGCAAGCAGGTGCGACAATGATGATAAACACCCATGTGAAGTATCAAGGTATTGGGTGAAGCAGTTGCAGACGAAAAAACTTAACAAAAAAATTCAAAGTAAAAAATAATTTGACCTTGACATTGGGCACAGGATCGCGCTTTCCGCAAGCAGGTGCGACAATGATTGATAAACACCCATGTGAAGTATCAAGGTATTGGGTGAAGCAGTTGCAGAGATATAGTACACGAAAAAACTTTAACAAAAATAAAAAAATTTCAAAGTAATTTGACATTGGGCACAGGATCGCGCTTTCCGCAAGCAGGTGCAACAATGATGAGTAAACACCCATGTGAATGTATCTTTAAGATATTGGTGAAGCAGTTGCAGAGATATATTGTACACGTAAAAAACCAAAAAAAATTAACAAAAAAATTCAAAGTAATTTGACCTTGACATTGGGCACAGGATCGCGCTTTCCGCAAGCAGGTGCAACAATGATGATAAACACCCATGTGAAGTATCAAGGTATTGGGTGAAGCAGTTGCAGAGATATAATACACGAAAAAAAATTAACAAAAGAATTCAAAGTAATTTGACCTTGACATTGGGCACAGGATCGCGCTTTCCGCAAGCAGGTGCGACAATGATGATAAACACCCATGTGAAGTATCAAAGTATTGGGTGAAGCAGTTGCAGAGATATAGTACACGAACAAACTTTAACAAAAAAATTCAAAGTAATTTGACCTTGACATTGGGCACAGGATCGCGCTTTCCGCAAGCAGGTGCGACAATGATGATAAACACCCATGTGAAGTATCAAGGTATTGGGTGAAGCAGTTGCAGAGATATAGTACACAAAAAACTTTAACAAATAAATTCAAAGTAATTTGACCTTGACATTGGGCACAGGGGCCGCACGGTTGGGGGTTAGAATGAAAATATGGATGATGATAAACACCCATGTGAAGTTTCAAGGTAATGGGCGAAGCAGTTGCAGAGATATAGTATAACAAAAAAGTTTTAAAACCAAAAAACTTTAACCAGACGTACGTTAAAAAGTTAACGTTGAAAATTACGTAGAAAATAATAGGTGAAGGTAAAAAAATGGTCACATGTTGGATAGTTGTATGTGGTAGGCACCCCTTGGTTATGAAGCTCTGAAAGTTTGTGGTCCTATGGTGGTACAGTACCAAAGAAATGGACTTAAACACGAAAACTTAACATTGTAAAACGCGAAAACTTAACATTGAAAATGGCTAAGTCGACTACGCGGAAAAAAAGGGTCAAGTTAAAAAAAAAGTAACATGTTGGATAGTGATATGTGGTGGGCACCCCTTGATTATGAAGCTGTGAAAGTTTGGTGGTCCTAGGTGGTACAGTAACAAAGAAATGGACTCAAATACGAAAACTTAACATTGATTGTGGACGCCGCCCGCCCGGCTTTCGCCAATCCATGCAGGGTGTTGACGTTCATACTTCGCTATATTATTATCGAGAGACAATTCTACAATATGACACAAAAATATTATCATAAACGTACCTAATAAAGTACTTCTTAGCAAAATCCTAAGGTCACTCTCCACGAAGTAGAAAGTAAACAAAGAACACTTCAAACGCACATCTTGGAAAGACTACTCTGTTATAACGCTTATGTAATGCAGTGTAATGAAATCCGATTAGATTATGTACTCAGAACTATTTCAAAGCTGCACATTTTCGTTTTATAAGCAATTTATACCGCTATACTGCAGATGAGGGGATGACGCAGCAACGATAGAGATTTGTAGAATAAGGTAACATCTCCGCACACTAAAAGTTAGCATAATTGTCCGTACTTCGCTATATTTTTCTTGACAGCAAAGGCAACACTACGGAAAAAAAAACTATTATCATAAACTCAACTAATAAATTGGTATTGTGAAATTTCTGTCATGTTCCACGAAGTAGAAAGTAAATGAAGTATTTCTAAGGGGAAAAAATGTCGCACGATGTGGGGTTTGAACGCACGACCCCTGTAACACTAGCACGGCGCTCTTACCAACTGAGCTAACTGGGCGATCGTGTCTCACCACCACACCGGACACTACACTCCTCCCCTTCATATCCTTTGGGAGTCAGGCATCAACCTCACAGCTTCATGAGGAGTATAGCCTGCAACCCAAAGAACACCCAAGCACAATCCTGTTTACTTCTGACACCATTGAAGTATTTCTAAGGGGAAAAAGTGTCGCCCGATGTGGGGTTTGAACACACGACCCCTGTAACACTAGCGCGGCTCTCTTACCAACTGAGCGATCGTGTCTCACCACACCAGACACTACATAAACAAAACACTTCAAACGCAAATTTGGAAATGTTACTCAATCACAACTATTATGTAATGCAATGTAGTTAGAAAATAAGTATTCAGAAGAAGTACTTCAAGTAAATATAGCTGGAGCAGTAGCACGTGTACTTCATAAATTGTCGAGTACAGGTTATGCCGGAATTGGGCAAATTTAATTAAAATTATCTCCACATTTTGCAAGCAAATCCTAATAGAACGAAAGAATACGCTTAAGCTTTAACACATCAGGTTATAAAAGCATGCAAATATGAACAATTTGGCTTTGTATTAGAATGTCAATCAACACAAATCACCACGTTTTTACCGGAAAATGTTGCTGATAAATTACGGCTTCTTCTCCGTCGGCCATGAGCTGATTTCCGATGGGGCTCATTTGGGGAACTTTTATTTATTTTAATTTATTGAATATTTCTGATGAACTCCACATTTTAATCTTTATATTTGAATTAGATTAATTTCAGTGATGATGTATTATTTATAAAATATTGTTTTACGATCGTACAGGCGAAAATCGCAATTACATTTTATTAGAGAGTAGCTTGTTTCTAAATATAGAAATTGGTGCAAAGTATAATTTAACCTTGTTATTTTGCCCAAATGTGAGGGTTCTAATGGAGTACCATAAACATAGTCATCCATACAATAATCCACAATTTTCCTATTTTGTTTTTTAATGAGAGAAACCATATGATTTTGTACCTGAAAGGACGTGAGATTTTTCATGATTTGTTTTTGTTTACTGAATATTCTCTGTAAATGACGTCGAAGGTTGCAATGTTCAGAGCAGAGATATATTTAAGTGGCTGTGACTGGAAATGGAGCTTATGGGTCTTTCAACCAGTGTAGATCCAGATCAGCCTATGCATCCGCACAGTCTGATCAGGATATGCACTGTTCGCCATTCCATCAATGAAACACGCGTCATGCTTCTAACAAACAACGTACACTGTTATCAGGCTACAGGAGTGTGCTATTTTATCGGGATCTTCACTGGTTACAAAACCCATAAGCCCCAGTTCTCCAGTCACAGCCACTGATAGGATACGTCTCTGCTCTGAGTATTTCAACTTTCGACGTCATTTACAGAGAATAATCAGTTTAAGTGAATATGTTTTCATGAAAAATCGCACATAATTTTCAGTACCCTAAACTATCATTAAACTTCGTATGACTAAAATGCTCGTAAGTGCAAAATTATGAGTCTGTAAATTTCACATTAACAATGTGTTCTTGTAAACAATTATTGGATTTACATTTATTGAGCATAGGCTGCATTTGCAATAAATGTAAATCCATCAATTGAAATTTACAGACGATCTTAAATTTGCACTTACAAACATTTTAGTCGTACGAAGTGAAACGAGCCACTGGCTCAGAGTACATTCCACATTTACCTCTGAAATTTCACCAACTTACGTCATTTACGAAAAATATCGCAAATTTGGCAAATATTCGTCCTGAAAAATTAAACATAGTTTCAGGTACAAAAGCACATGGCTTGTCTGTAATAAGTTCAACACGTGAGGAAAAAAAGCGTAGAACCGCCATACACTGATATTCTCGCACGCACGGCACGGCAATGCAATGCACGCAAGCACGCACGGCACACACGGCACAAACGCACGCACTCACGTACACACGTGTATTTATTCAATTTATAAATCAGCTATTACATTACTTTTACAACAGAAATAGAGCATGTGGTTTTTGCAACAAGCGCAGACCCAGATCAGTTTACACACTGTAACCAGGGGGCCGTTTTCACTAAACTTGGTACGACTAAAATGTTCCTGAGTGCAACATTATGAATTTCAGTCAGGCTGTTTTCTTGTAAACAATTATTGGATTTACATTTTTTCTACCATGTTTTCAAATTACAACATATTTTATATATACTACACGACTATCATATTGTCGACATTACCTGTATGTTTTATGCGATATCATATTATTTTAAACGTAAACCAACACTTGAGGCACGCGTTAAGTGCGGCGTTTTTGCAGCACGTTCGCGTTTTTGGTTTAAACATATTTTTTCTGCATATTGTTTACAATTTTATGCACGTTATTACTAAAAATAATTCACGGCCGTAGATACCACCACGGCAGCCACTAGTTTCGCTCTAGAACGTAGGGTCTATGTTGATTTTTTTCTGTAGCCGATTTCATCAAAATTGCGAAGTATACTTATCTATCAAAGTATACTTTGAGGGAGTAATCATTTATTTTTCCCGAAATGCATTATGCCATATAGAACTAACGACTGCATATATTTGATGATTAAAACTATACAGAATTATTATACTGAATTTATTACATTACACAGCCAAAATGGCTGTGATAATGTAATAAATTCAGTATAATAAAAAATCTATCCTTAAATTGAACATTTCTCCCTCAAAGTATACTTTGCTAGATAAGTATACTTTGCAATGTTGGTGAAATAGGCTACTGGATGAGGGCCCCCAGACCACCCGCTCAATCTGCCGTGGCATTATTTTATTCACCGATACGGGTCTGTTGATAGGATAGGATATGTATTATACATTTTTAGACATGTAGAATTTAGTTTAAAATGTATTCATTCTATTGTCAATGTACAGTAGAAGATCGATCTCTCGAACAGGTCTGAAGATACAGCAGGATACAAACGGGATTGCATTAAAATATATTATAATATATGTATGAATATGCATGACGTAAGCTTCGGTGGTGTGCGTCGTACACATGTTTGTGTAGTATCGCAATATTTGTGTGTGTTACGCATTGCCGATTTGCCATACCGTCAAGTAGCTAGGTTGCTTCCCCTTGTCCACCAACTGATGAACAGTATGTCAATGGGGTGATCATTTCATTTATCTTATCTTATCTTATTTTTCATTTAACTTATATTTATATTTAAACCAGTAGCCCATTTCACCAACATTGCAAAGTATACTTTTCTAGCAAAGTATTACTTTGAGAGAGAAATTTTCAATTTAAGGATACATTTATTAATGTTTATTATACTGAATTTATTACATTTTGGCTGTGATAATGTAATACATTCAGTATAATAATTCTGCATACTTTTAATCATCAAATATATGCAGTGGTTAGTTCTATACGAAATAATGCATTTTGGCAAAACAATAAATGATTACTCCCTCAAAGTATACTTTGCTAGATAAGTATACTTTGCAATTTTAATGAAATCGGCTACTGGACTCACACATCACATGTTGTGATATGGGGAGACATTTGTTATTTTCGTCCATTCTTTAGATATTGGCACAAAGAACATTCCATACCCGGGACGGGTATACATTGGCGGATACTATGGAACGCCAAATCTACATAAACTCAAATAATTAATGCTAGCTTCAAATAATTAGTGCTCTCTCTAATTTTATTAGTGCTCTCTCAATTTCAATTAGTGATCTCTCTAATTCAATTTGTGCTCTCTCTAATTCAATGTGTGCTCTCTCAAATTCAATTTGTGCTCTCTCAATTAAATTCAATTAGCGCTAGCTGTAATGATAATTAATAGAGAGAGCACAAATTGAATTAGAGAGAGCACAAATTGAATTAGAGAGAGCACAAATTCAATTAGAGAGAGAGCACTAATTGAATTAGAGAGAGCACAAATTGAATTAGAGAGAGCACAAATTGATTTAGAGAGAGAGCACTAATTGAATTAGAGAGAGCACAAATTGAATTAGAGAGAGCACAAATTCAATTAGAGAGAGCACAAATTCAATTAAAGAGATCACTAATTTAATTTGAGAGACTGACATGTGCATACACTGGTCACCAATGATCCACACAGACTGACTTGGCTCTACACTAGTCATAATATGAACAATGTGAAGATACGGAAAAAACTTTTGTATCTACACGATATGAGGGGATACACAGTTACACAGTACATACTGTTGTTCGAAGTTTGCCTCCTCCTCCCCGCAGTGGTTTCACATAGTTTTGCAAATTTAGGACACTCGCTGTTTGATAAATTGAATATATATTCAACATCCTGGACGGCTATTCTATGATAGAGTGTATAAAGTATGTTCCACTTTTGGTGAACAAATCAACTTCAATATTTGACGAAATCAACATATGTGTCATGTTGCTGTACATCTTGAGGACAGGAATCCAAAATATTTCAGCACAAAGAGATCAACTTCAATGAAAATATGTATAGTTCCAATGTCAGTCAGTCTGAGGTACGGACCCTACAAATTTTACAAAAGTATACATATCAGCATATCAGAATACTCTACAGACAATATATAATGAACATATATAGTTGAAATGGAAAATATGTCGAGTAACCATGGAGATATTCAAGATGGCGTCCAAGATGGCCGCTGTTTTGAAAATAAGCATTAACATGTATAATTGTTCAAATCACTCTATAAACCAGTGCTTCAATGTTTGATGGCAATATTATATGCATACTATAATAAGAACTAAAATTTGAAGTGAAGGAAGATGACATGTGATGCAGGCAATTTGGTTGACCTTGACATATTTTCCCCCCTAAATATAACCTCCCTCTCAGTCATAGCTGCCGTAGTGGAGCTTCGTTGTCTCTTCTGTCCATGCCTCGCAAAGGCGCGACATGCAGGCCGCGGGCATCTCATATCTATATGCCGCATGTTTCTTTTCTCTTAGGGCTATTCCAGAACAAAATCTCACGTAGGGGTGGAACGCAAATGCATTATTATTCTGTTGGTGGTGTGGTAGAAGTTTATTTTATTTTTGTTAGGTTGTTGGTGTATTTCTATTTCAATTATCTATGTTGTTGTGTATTTTCGGGACCAATATTTTATTGTAGGTAGCTTGTGGAAACTATTTACGTCCGATGTTCAGTAATGCAATAATTAAATGAAGGAAGAGTTTAAATTATTTAACCTGACCCCGGAAATGCCATCTAGTTATCTACCAGGATAACGAACCACATGCTTTTATGCCCCACCCTTGTCCATCCATCCATCTATACGTCCGTATGTCCAAAGTTCACTTTGTGCATTTAACACCAGTAAGTGTTTTGTGAAACACATTTTCCAGTTTTACTGATTATAATTGGCCCCTCAAGCAATCCTATTTGCCCCAGAGCCAGGGCCACTCAATTTGTTCCTTATGTACAGCTGTTATCAAACATATGTATGGACAGTTGTGTATTAACTGTATTTATTTGGTACAACAGCATTTTTTTCTTGGGAATAGTAATTTATATTTCAATTCTTTTGGTGGTAGGTAAATAATAATTAAAATTCTGGTGGTGGTACCCCAAAATTCGATCTGCGTTCCAACCCCCCCCCCCCCCCCACCTGACATTTTTTTCTGGAATAGCCCTTACTATTTCAAGTTGTATGTATTGTACACAACATATTATCACTCATTCTCAGGTAACTTGAAATTTTAGGGTCTAAAATATTAAAAAAGTTTGTCATAAATGTCTTTTCTTGGCTTGTCACAATCTGGTACAGATTTGTAATGAATATTGTGAAGATTTGTCACACAGTAATGTTCACATCACTGGTAGCTGAGTTATATCTGAACGTCGCGTTAGTTACCTGGGAGTTGAATTGGGTTATTAGCAATTATAAAAGTAGTAAGATTATTACTGATCCTACTGCTTTTGGGAGGGGCCAAGTGATTCTGGTGTGGCGAGGACCTGTCATCAGATCAGGATTATTCTGATTTAAGGGCTGAATATATAGTTTTGTTATTGTAAATATTCAGTTCTGATTTTGGGATTTTCCCCCCATTTGTACATGTACTTGAAAATGTCCATGTACTTGTACAGGTAATATATGGGATTTAGTACTAAACCCATTGACCCGGCCTTAAATGACCTTAGCTGTTGATAGGCCGTTAAACCCCAACAAACAAAAAAACTGAACGTCGCGTAAAATACCAAAAATGTACTCTCACAGATACTAATGCAGGACACGTATACGTACTAGCAGTGTACAAAATAAACTGTATCTACAATTAAATCGTGTATTCCTTATACCAGATGAGCTTAAGCCTCTATGACCACAGATAAATATCAACAAATATGTAAGTCAGGTGTAAACTCAAGTGTCAAGTGAAATACATTCACACAGCACAAAATACACATATATACACTATATCAGAGTCTATCAGCCCATCTCAAGTACAAACTTCTCTGGTATAAATGTTTCCAACATAGACCTGTTGATTTTTAAATCATCTAAGAACAACAATAAACAGCTTTGTCTTGGTTGTGTAGGCAGAATACCACCAAAACGTCAACGTAAAATTGTCACGTATAATACTGTCAGATAGAATACACATACAGATATTAAATGCATCTAGGAGCAATCTATTCAGCGAAAATGGTAAATAGCATGAATATGATCGCTAGTAGGCCACTAGAAATAGGATTCATCATAATCATATTATTATTAATTAGTTACACAGAAAGCTAGTGTCACGTAAAATACACGTCATGTAAAACATATACACTCGGTATAAAAGTTCTATACAGTATATTCATATTTAAGTTATACATGCTAATTGAATTAAATTGCAAATGTTTGAAAAGAGTAATATATTGGTAAATTCAGTTGGAAAGACATCTGTACTGTAAAATACTGTCACGTATAATACAAATTATGTTGTTCAACTCATTTTCAGTTCCAAGAACATTAAAACCATTGAAGATGTTCATGCATTTATATTACGAACAGAGTTATCGCCCATGCAAACTAGTTATATAAGGTTTAAATGACTGTAGTACGATAATAAAGCGTCGCGTATAATACATTTCTTAAAAGGGTCGTTCTTGGTTTGATTTTTACGAGTTTTACCAAACATATGTCGTGTTTTATTAGCGTTTACCTGCCATTTAAACATATTAGTTATGTAAGAAACTATAACTTGAGGTGCACAGTACTAGAAGGTCCGGTATATTCAACTAAGTAGATATACTCTATATGAGCCATCACGTAAAATACACAAATGTTGGGACAGAAATATTTATAAAGAAATAAGGTTCAACCAAAAAACAAATGCACACTATAGTGCCACTATGTTTTGTTGGTTGATTTCTATTAATGAACTGTATAATTTGAAGTCCAGACTTTTAGTATATAGCAAATATGTGTGATTTGAAGTAGTCACAAAATGTTAGCACTTGTTCTTGGGACATAGCGTTTTTGGTAGGTTAGCTTTGTTGGAAACAAGACGCATATTTAATGGAATGCCATATTTTGTGTTGGAATGCCTGATTCAACCCAAAATGGCTATAGTTCATGATAAATACTAACATGCTTACTTCATTTTGTTATTTTCGCTGTACTTGGCTACATGCGTTCTCTTTGCTGGAACACATGAAATGCAAGTTATCTGAGAATTAGTGTTAGCGCGCAGGTTTTTGTAGAAACCAAATCATAGCCTTCAACATGCTGTTTCAAGTACAATAAACAGAGTTTCCAAAATGAACAGTGTTTTCCTGTCTACCATCCTAATGCAGAGGTGGACCCACAAAGATTCTCACAACCCGAGTGGGTGGCTGCTTGGAAGTATGCGACGGGTATATTATGAATGGGGTTCATCCTTACCGGAATCTCATGTCAAGTTTTGCACCTGTCTGTCCGTGCGTCTGTCCTCACAATTTATGTACACCTTGTGTGTGAAGTCCTTTGCTCAGCCACTGTAACACACACATCTATCAAACTTGGACAACACAACCATCTAGTGGTCTATGCGACTCGTTTGCATTTTATTGACTTTTTCCATGTTTTTGGACTTCGCTCCGCGACCACCGCTGTATGCATGCCATGTGCCTATGCTTTAAATTGTTAATCTTTGGTTTTCCTGGCTCTCTAGTCTCCTCTGAGACTAATACTCTCTAATTGGCATCATTATTATACTTTCTCGTGGTAAGTATAATAATGATGCCTCGGCGAAAATATGCTCTATATATTACATGTCACAGACACAGCCAATGGTGAACCAACAGGGCATGCCTTATCTGCGCATTTTGGTAGTTTTGCAGCATGTGACATAGGCTTAAAGTTTGTGACCTCTGTCACTGTTCTCGCGCAAACGTGGTAGTACAGACTGTGGACAATAGTTAGTATGCAACGTCAGTCAGAGTGACGTTCGTGCCATGCAAGGATTTTCTTCTTCAATGAATAACATAAAACTAAAATACATGTAAATGAACATTGTTATTTGCAGCTTAGTCGTACATTATTTTTACTTCATATATTTGAAAGTCGGTTCAGTTTAGATGTGTAACACGATACCATATTGATTGCGAATGCATTGGTTCAAATTTTGTTCCATAAACATAATTTGCTCCATCATAATTTGACTATATATACATTTTATTCCCGTTCATATGCAACACTTGTGCACATTTCCTAACATGTGCACACATGAGAACTTGTTAAATTGCATTAAAAAATATTTCCATATTGAGTTTTTCACTGTGAGGATTTTGCAGACGTATACCCCCCGATATTTTCGTATTTTATGGTTTTATGCATTGCTTGGAACCTTTTCGCAATACATGTACATACATTTTAACATCCGTCACTGGTACGTTTAGTCGAGTCTTCATTTCAACCAAAATATCCTGCTTTATCAACTCCAATACATTGTATATATATGTAATACAGTAGAAAAATGTAACGTGTATCTCCGAAATTAGGCGCAAATTTGGACATTTTTTCATGCCGTGTACTTTATACGTAGATATCTGCTATTCGGCTTTCATAATCAGATCGGTTCAAATCATTTGTTGTGCTGTAAATTGGCACTTATTCTGATAATAATCGCTCTTGACTGGGGTCGTGTATTTTCCACTCAGAAGAATGCTTACATGATGACGTCATCAAATAATTCAGCAGAACAATAACGTGAATGTGAAATTCTGATATCTGTGTCAACATTTATGTAATTAAAAATACACAGTAATCACCTGTAAGTAAGTTTCATAGTGTAAACGATCGAAATACGTTGAAAATGAAGATGATACTGCCACTGCGTACTAACTAATGGCCAGGGTCTGTAGGTCCTTCAGAATGGCGTGAAATGTGCACGTAGACGTCTTTTCAGCTTCCTGTCTTCAGATACGGACTGCTAGCGAAACGTTCAAGTTCTGCATAAAGCCAGTTTTCCATGACGCGTACATTTTTTGTATTATCATGATTATTGGCGCGGAACACGCCAGTTACAGATAATTGTTTCAAATTAGAGAATGTGGCAATCTATATCGACTCGAGGGTGACCAAATATTTTTCAGTCGAAATTCATGATTCGATTTTGTATGATATCGACGAAAGTACATAATGATTATATTGTGTTCATATGAATCATATCGGCGAGGCGATTTAAATTGAAGGATCACTATTTAGTTGTGTGTAGAATTGAGAAAATGTCTCGATATCAGTGAAAATTACACAATTTTTTTGTTGTAAAAATACATATATGAGCCTTTCCATGGGATTTTATGCCTAATCCTATCTCCGATTTTTCTTGGAAAATATTTAGAAAAATTGTGATATTTTCCACAAATGATGTCGAAATTACGACGCAATTTTCATAGTAAATGCGGAATTCAAAATTTCGATATCATTTATAGAAAAATATGTGGAATTTTCTAAACCATTTTCAAGAAAAATCGGAGATGGGATTAGGCACAAAATCCCATGAAAAGGCTCAATATAATATATATAATTTATTTAATCTGGCTTCTGCATAATACATGTATAATGTTATTGCCATACACATGTACAAGTTAAATGTAGTATAGTGAGACATGGAAATTTGAGGAGCTGTAGTAGTATAGAGGGAGTCAAAATGATACCACCTAACGGTGGCATCATTTCTCCACCCTCTATACTACTCCACCACCCCCAAAAAATCAAAAAAATAGTTAACGATGAAATTGTCTCCCACCAACCACGAAAAATTCAAAATTGGTGTCAAAAATACATCATGTTGTTTTCACGTCCAATTGAACATATAAATTTAATAGGTTATAATAAAAAAATATTATAACAAAATGGATAATAAAATACACAACGAATTGGAATTGTATAATGACCTTGCTGAAGAATTTTACGCCGCTGTTTCTACAGTATTAAAACACGGTAAAATGACAATACTATGTGGTATCGAATACATGAAATATCAGCGTAATTTATTACGCTGCGATAAAAACGTTGAATTTACAATATTAAACCGGCAATTATGTCGCCGGTATAAGTCTCAAATTTATGTAATGAAGCGACTAAATAGGATCAATAGGATCGTAGAAACACTACCGAAATATTATCAAACTAATTTTATAAAACAGTTTAAAATCAAAGATTCGTTTACGGATATGCGTTTCTACAATATCGCTTTTAACGAAGAAATTGAAAAATTATTAGAAGAAATTGGAAATTGAATAGAAAAAAACAACTATTAGAGAAAATGGATAATACAATACAATTGGAATTGAAAGTTTTTAATAACTGTGTTGAAGAAATTTATGAAGAATACGGGGGTTATAATCCTATATATAAATTCTATAAAATGAGAACACTAGGCGATATCGAATACATGAAATACCAGCGTAATTTATTACGCTCCGATAAAAACGTTGCATTTACAATATTATACCGGCAATTATGTCAACTATACAATAGGCAAATAAACATTAAGACGGATAATGCGTATCGGATATGAAATTAAGGTGTATTATTATAAAAATTGTTAAAACCCAACGATTCGTTTACGAATATACATTTCTACGATATCGCTTATAAAGATATTAATAATTTGTAAAAAAAAATAATAACAAAAGCCTCCACTCGTGCACAACACCCCCCAGCGACTGGGCAGATTTCTAGCCGGCACCCAGCCACTGGGGTGTTGGGACCTTTCTTAAGCCCACTCATCTGTTGGCTCACAGTTTAGTTTTACTTACGGTCACCTTGAACCCCATTGCCAATTCCTCTAATTAAGAGAAACCAGCGAAGTAAGGTGAGCCTATGTGTGAATTTGGTTTCCGAAATTGCAAAGCTCTTAGGCAGAAATCTTTTAGGCCGGCACCTTTGAGCTTTGCAATTACATCGCCAAATACACACATATTTATAAACTGCTACCATTAAACAGACGAGACGGACGTCATACCGGATCAACAACATGGCATGCACGAGATGAGACCAATTGTTGTAAGGTCAACAAACATATATACTCATCAGTTTCCTATACAACATACAAATGGTGTGCATATTATAATTATTTATTAATACCTATTGGCGAAAGAAAACATGTGATGGTTCGTTATTTTGTTAATTTTAATATTAATTTTATTATAATTTTTTTTAATAATTTAAAGCTGAACACTCCCTATTATTACATAGTAATTAATTTATGTTGTAACGACAATGTTTCAATTACACGGGTTATGGCCCATGCGTAAATTGATAGCCGAGGTAAACAGAGCCGATAATTCTCAGTGAAAAACACATGTTGTATAGGTATGTAAATTTGTTTACTGCACCAATATAATTTTAAAAAAAAGGAAAATTAAGAATTTTTTTTTTTTTTAAATTATTATTTTTATTTTATTTTTTTTTTTAATTATTTTTAGTAGTATAGAGGGTGGTATCATTTTGACTCCCTCTATACTACTTTTTTTAAATTTTTTTTAATTATTTTATAATGGTGCTGTAACATTTCCTCCGACTTTATTTCCAAGTTTTACCCTAAATTTATCCCAATCAGTACACTCAATTTTTGGCATGGTGGTGCGCGCCTTGATCCTTATATCATTTTTTAATTCTTCATATCTCCCCATTTCTTCCACCACGGATTCAAACTCTAAATTTGATATTTTCTTATCGGCCAACGCTTTGGACACCATAACGTCGATGCTATTTTTCTTAGACCTAGCGAGAACGGATATTCTATCATGTTTTCTACTTTTTTTCTCGAGTTTTCCACCCGCCGCCCTAATTACCATACAAAGTGTTCCAGATAAAACGGTAATTCCACTCAAAACCCCTGCAAGTGGAATCATTACAATTGTAGATAGCGTTGCAGCAGTTCCCGCCCCACACAACACAGAAACACTTGCCAGAAACCGTACTAGATGCTTCAGCTATGTTTGCCGCGCGCCTATATTTATTAGAGTGTCTTTTTCTATTTGCACATTCTCTAACTAAAATATCCTGCATAGCGACGATATTATTCAACCTAAAATCTGAACTTTTTTCGTTAATTGAATACAGTGTTGGTGGAGTGGTATTGAGAGTTGAATACAGTGTTGGTGGAGTGGTATTGAGAGTTGGATACAGTGTTGGTGGATCGGTATTGACAATTGGAAGCGGTGATTCGTTCATAGTTAAATTTATTTCAATATATTAGTATTTACACAATAAGTTCAATTAACAATGAGACAATAGTGGAAGAACTCTCTGAGTCACCGATTTTCGTAACAAAGTTAATAACACTACCTTGGGAAAAGTCTAATTCGATCATCACCGGAGAACGAAACCACCGTCGAACTATCTCCAGAGATTTTAGTGACTCCAATCCCCGTTCTTTCCCATCTACTACAATATTTATCGCGACCGCGCCCACAGGTTTACCATTAGCATTAACCGAGCAGACCGCCATTTGGATAACTTCACCTCCGCAGCTGTCATAGTGTATCCCCACCCCATATTTATTACTCGCTTTGGCACCGAACGAATATTCATAGTGCCCCACAACCAATGGGCCCCGCTTCTCAGCCCAAACTGTTATGACACGTTTTGGTGTTTTCATTGTTTTCACTATTCCGGCAAGCGCATTGTTTGCGTTATATGCCTCAGTACGAATCTCATAAGAGGCCTCCTCAAGAGCTTTGGTCGCGGCTATACGATCATGTTTCAGTTTATCGGTTATTTTTTCATCTAGTTCAGTAAGTGTCGCTTCTCTGTTGATAGAGTCCTCTGAGCGCAACGCATCATAAGCCTCCGTAATGGTTGCCTGGTGGTCTTCTAAGGCTTTATCAATACCCGACCGGGTCTCTTTTTGAAATTCGGTTATTTTTTCATCTAGTTTAGTAAGTGTCGCTTCTCTGTTGATAGAGTCCTCTAAGAGTAACACCCTATAAGCCTCCTTAATATCCGCCTGGTGGTCTTCTAGGGCTTTATCAATACCCGTTCGGACTCCATCAAGATCAAACCGGGTCTCTTTTTTAAATTCGGTTATTTTTTCATATAGGTCAGTAAGTGCCGCTTCTCTGTTGAGAGAGTCCTCTGAGCGTAACGCCCCATAAGCCTCCGCAATGGCCTCTTTGTGATCTTCTCGGACCCCCTCAACCCCCGACCTGGTCTCTTTTATAAATTCGGCTATTTTTTCATCTAGTTCGGTAAGTGTCGATTCTTTACTGTGAGAGTTCTCTAAGCGCAACGCATCATAAGCCTCCGCAATGGCCTCTGCAAGGTTAGACTGGTGGTCTTCTCGGACTTTATCAATACCCGACCGGGTCTCTTTTCGAAATTTGGTTATTTTTTTATCTAGTTCAGTAAGTGTCGCTTCTCTGATGAGAGAGTCCTCTGAGCGCAACACCTCATAAGCCTTCATAAGGTCCGCCTGGTGGTCTTCTCGTGCTTTCTCAATACCCGACGTGGCCTCATTTCGAAAATCGATTATTTTCCCGTCTAATTCAGCAAGTGTAGCTTCTTTGCTGAGAGAGTCTTCTAAGCGCAACACATCATAAACCTCCGTAATGTCAGTCTGGCGGTCTTCTCGGGCTTTATCAATCCCCAACCGGGCCAATCCCAAACCAGGGCCTCTTTTCTAAATGGTTATTTTTTTACCTAGTTCGTTTAGTTCCGTATGCGTTTCTTCACGACTTTGTGTATTCACAGCCAGGGCATACTCTAAGTTGTGATAGTAGACTCTTGTGAATCTCGTCCGTGGCCCTCGATATAGTTCTATTAATCAAGGCCTTTGTTTTTTGGGTAGTTAAAAAGTCACCCTCTGTCGGGATGAATCCCCCTTCTGCAGGTTCCAAATTATTTGAATTTGTCACCCAATCGGAAGAACTACCTGGTCCGTATATACTCATAATGTTGATAATATATATTACGAACATGCGTTTAATTCTAATTTTCTTAAAATTAATTAATTTGAAATTTCTAGGACGACCGAAATCGGGTAATCGTTCTTCAACTCTCGCCCTTTATCATCAAGAATATAAATCTTCAACTCGTGGATGTGTCCCGATTCCAAAACTTTCATCTCTGGGTGTGGGAAGTCTAACGTTACAGTCTCGCCATAGAAACAATCGCTGGCGGGCACAGTTTTCAGTAATGTGCTGGGGGATCCGTCTATCGTGTTGTACGATGTGTTCACCGATCCAGGTGCACCCTGAGAGTTTTCGTGAAGGCGAAGTTTACTGGGGTATCGCCGTGCCAATGACCCACGGGGAAGACAAACATCAACGGGTACGCTCGCCTCGCCCCATTCATCCTCGTTGTAAGGGGGTTTAAATTTAAATCCTAACATTGAGGCCAACCCCGGAGTGATCATTTATTTTTTTATCAACGTCCAATGTCGCAATCCCCGTGGCTTTTGAGACTGTGAGAGTGACATTATCAGGCATATTCCTTGCGATTAAAGCTTGGACATCTCTGACACCCCAAAGGCCGGGAAGTAATCCGACAGATATTTCCCGCAAGCGTCTCCATACTTCTGCAGGACTATCGGCGGTCTCTAGATCTACACCACCTCCGGAAAAGATAACCTCTGGCCGTCCTTCTATTACATACCCGTCTGGGTTGATATCCTTATACAGTTCAATGTTTTTCCACCCAACCGTGAAGGTGATTGATCTAAGGCCTACCCGGCGTTTTCCACAGCAGTTGTCTATTAATTTTTGAAGTTCACAACTCCCTTTTTGAACATTAGTTATAGTAGCAAACATAATAATATCTTTCAATGGATACCAAAGCATTTAGCTTTAACTCTAATGTAAAGTACGCGGTCGGAGGTAAATACACACAAAAAGACGTTGTTAACCGCCTTGTACACCCAACCGTAACGGTTAGACCGGACAGTGGCTTTGCCACCAACTTCCCTAACATCTTTGAACAATATAGGTTGCCCAAGATTACTACGATGGAGGTGGTAAACGGCTGGAAAGCAACACCGATGCAGTTTTGGCAGAACCAAATAAATTTCGCTGTATGGTGTGCAACAGCCGGGTGTGGAGTTTCATATAAAGACCATCTGACATCCAAGAATGTCATGCTCCGAAGTGTCTACAACTTTCACGTGTATTATACTATTAGGAGGATTCTCAAAGAACTAGGTATTTCACTACCTCAAGACGACGCCTGGGATCCCATTTCCAACACATATAACCGTATGGCCTTTGAAAGACTGTGTAACGAATTTTACGTTTCAAAAGACGCGGACTGGAGACAGAAAGCATTTCCTACCAGCACCGGCCTCGGGGACGTTCTCATTCACGGCCAGTCCGGGAATTGGACACAGACTGATTTTAGACACGATCACTCCGGTGACCACATCGTCAGTCGGAACGCCGGGAATTTTGACCCGCGACTATGACTTTCGGGACGGAAGTGTCTGGAGGTCGACACTGTGGCGTGTTTTCTTGTAAAATGTTACCTCCGAAACTGGCTCACGTCGATTACATACAGCAGGCTGCTGAGGTTCAGAACGCGTGGGGTACATTTATGTTAGATACGGGTATAGGGTTCACGCAGGCCGGGGTTACTCGCGTCAACGACTCCATTCGCACGTACGTCTGGGCCATTCTCGGCGCACAGAAGCAAACTCGCAGTTCTATACTGGGCATGGGAACAGCGTTTGATGCACAAAAACAATTTTTGACACTTGTAGAGGACGCCATCTCAACTAGGGTGGACCTGGAGAAGGCGATCCAGGGAAATTATCAAGACGTTTTTGCAGAATGCCAGCACCCCAGTAGACTATGTATTTGGAATAGGTCTTTATATGGCGCCGAGCAATATGATACTACGAGACGACCCGGTTGACGGTTACAATAATCATATCGTAATCGCCACCGCCAATCAAAAAATCGGCCACAACGGTAACGTGAACACGGATATCATCAAGCGCACCCCCAACAGTGGAACCGATTTCATAAAACACAAAATGGATACACCTCCCCCAATTCGTAAATCGAACCCAGTACCCCCAATTCGTAAATTGGATGCACCATCGAGTTCCATCAACAGACCAATCGCGATTGGAAAAACACCAATCATCAACACCAATCGTAGATTGGATGAAATTGGAAGCACAACACACGAGGAGGAGAAATTGGGTCTCGTCATCGCCCTCGTGGCGATCGGATTATTTACGCTTTGGTTGTAGGAACTCTCTGACAGAGAATAATAGGAGACCGGCGATTGCCACGATTAAAGCCCAGGTATTTTTGGCTAGCCATCCGGCCGTTTTTGATAATATAGATAGCAAGTAAGAAACGATACTTCCGATCAGTCCATGGTAGTGCGGCAGCCGCCTTTCCAGCTAATTTAGCTAGAAGATGGCGAGGGCTTTTAGTTGTTTTTTTATCCACTCCTTGGCTCCACCGGATGGAGAGGGTGCTGGTGCTGGTGCTGGTGCTGGAGCGGGTGGTAGCGCCGCACCACCAGTGAAAGTTAGAACTATGGTCGATATAGTCATGCCGATAGCAACGAGGATGCTTGCTATCGTGACGCCCTGCTCTCTGAACAGAGTGCGAAGACGCTCACCGAGTGTCGTCTCCTCGTGCAGGACCCTCGAGATTGATTCGCGGATCCGACTTATTTGTGTGCGGAGAGCCTCACGGTTAGCCGAGGCGGCCTCCAAGCGAGCTTCTCTTTCATCCCGCAAAGACCGCAGGAGTTTGTTGATCCGCTCGGTAGATTCTCTATCGTCACCGGCTTCTCCAGTTTTTCTTTCTTCTAGCGCGATATGTTCATCCAGCGCCGTGAGTTTGGAGAGGTTAAGGACCAGTTCGCCCCGGACCGTTTGTAGAGCCTTATCGAGTCCACGGAGTTCTCGAAGAGGTAACGGTGGGTCATCGTTGAGTATTTTTCCCAATTGTGATTGGACGCTGAACGTGGTCTCCATAGTGTTAATAACGTCGGTGGACTATTTGAGGGACCTCGCTGAGCTCGACCGTTTCTATCGCGGTGGCCGTCTTCGCTAATAGTTTCGTCGGTAGACGTTAGGGCCTCTACAGCGCGGGCCCGGTATAATTGTTTTTACCCCTCTTTCCAATCCGTGAAGCCTAGTTCGTCCTTATGAGTTGGCCACCGCCCCGGTTTTCCTGCAATGGTGTTTAGCGATAGGGGTTTTCCGGTCCTCGCGTTAACTAATGGGACAGTTAGTGCTGCTCTTAGTCGCAATTTACCGCTCATAAATTTGAACTTGGAGTAGTCGCGACCGACAGACGGGACCAGACCGATTTCTGCTGCCAAATTGTTGTAGTAGTCGTTTACAGCTCCCTCAAGTAATTCCTGACTTTGACTAGTGGTAGCGTCACCCAATTGTGATTGGATTGGAACTGGAGTTTCTATGGTGGGTGTCGTGAGGGAATCCTCGAAGTTTATCATCATCACCATCGAGGTAATCGTCTCTTCCGATTTCATCCATGTAATCATCCATATTTTATAATTTTCTTAAAATTAATTATGTATTAAGACAAAACCATACGGGTTTAATAGTTTCAATAAAATTAATTATGTCTTCGAGTCAATACGGTCGCAAACTCAATCCATACCGCAGACTGCGTGAGCCCCTCGGGGCAAAAGGCGTGAGACAGAGTGTCGTTATTACGAACAACCCATCGACGATCGACCAGAACCAGCAGCTCTTAGTCCGCTTCCCCAACCTCGGAGCTAACGACGTCATTGTTCCGGGTACTGTTCGCCTCGCTTTCACTATTTCGCTAACGTCGACGGACGCGGACCGAACCGTCGTTCAGAACTTGGGTCGCGCCATAGTCAAGAAGACTATGATAAAGATTTCTGGTAATGAGGTGATGTCGATCGATGACAGCGACGTCTACCATTGCTATCAGGACCTGTGGAAGACGTCACACGAGCTTGAAAACGCTGTATATCAAGGTATTGACACCAGCAAAAATAAGAACGTAACCAAACTTAGAATCGGGGCTGCTAACAAGGCAGATAACAACGCGAGTGACAACGCGGTCGCGGGCGCTTACGGCAACCGCTTCTACATCCCGCTCGACTTTGAGTTGCTGGAGAGTCACATGCCCTACTATCAGAGTGCTTTGGCTGACCGCCTCGAATACGAACTAACGTTCAACGACTACGGCCGAGTTATCATAGCCACCGACCAGTTATCGACGTATACGATCGATAATGTTTCGCTGGAGTACGACATGGTCACGATGCCCGAACTAGCGCGATTGATCAGAACCCAGTACGCCGGGCGCGTTGCCATACTTTACGACCGAGTTCTTCGCCATCGCAAGATGCCGAAAAACAAAAGCGACACATTGTGGAATATTAACGTCAACGTACCCGCCCCCCGCTCGATGAAAGGTAATACTGATGTTGTTCGAGGATGCTCGTTCGCGTTCGGTGCTAGAAAAACCGACAGATTCTATAACCCCAAAATCACGAAGGTAGAGGTGACGATCGAGGGAGTCCCCAATCAACTCTACAGCGCGGGTCTTCGCGCGCACCAGCAGTGGGATGAAGTAAGAAAGCAGTTTGCTGCCGGATCTAAGCGCTCTCCGGAGGTTGCAGCAGTTGCTAAAGACCTGCATCTCTCGGCCGTCTCCCTCGCGGAGTTCCTGAATACCAAATACGCGTTATGGCTAGACATGCGAGCCAGCGACGATGACCAAATACACGGTAGCGGACGCCAAGTTGAGAACGCTAGTGAGGGTGTGACGATCCAGATAACCAAAGAGGCGGACGGAGCCGGGCCATTGAACGTGTACTTATATATAATTACAGACGCACAACTCAACATCGAAGATGGTCGATACGTATCAGCGATCTACTAAATCTAACGATTTATTAATAAAAAAATCATCTAACGATTTTATTAATACATAATTTTGAAAAAATTAAGAAATCTAGCAATCAATACCAATTCACGATTGGAGATGCTCACTCTGCCATAATATGTGGGCAGACGGAGGTTGTGGAAAAACGGTTTTTCATCCTCGACTTACTCGAGGGATCCTACCGCGATTGCCTTTCGTCACATTGTGATCCTATGTCCCACTGTGCGGCACAACGATACTTATCAGAGGTGCCCGTGGATATGGACCGACCCTGAGGTATACGTTATTGACCCCGGTGATAGGCTTCACGATTGGTTGCGTGGTTTATACCAAATATTTCAGGGCGAGCCCACCCTATACGTGATTGACGATTGCTCAGCCAAGGCGGCGATGACCAAAAAGAAGGACATGCTCTCCGAGCTCGCATTTTCTGGCCGCCATGCGAGGCAAAGCGTATGGATATCCACTCAAAAATACAACGCCGTCCTCAAGGATCTGCGCGAGCAAACGAAATGGGTCGCCCTCTTTCACTGCAAGGACCGAGACTCATTCGATGACTGTCTTCGAGAGAATGACGTTATCCCAACGCGCGAGGAGCGCCTGGAGGTTCGACAGATACTTTCGAAAACTAAGCACGCCAAGCTTCTGCTAAAGACTGATCAACCAACTGCTTATAAAGTTATCAACTAAATCTAACGATTTATTTAATAATTAATAATTTTGAAAAAATTAGGAAAATTGCAAAGTAATAAGCTATTGCAATGCTTAGCAATTGCTGAACAATGCTTAGCAAATGCTGAACAAATACTGAACAATGCTGAACAAATGCTGAACAATGCTTAACAATGCTTAGCAATTGCTTAATAATGCTGAACAAATGCTGAATAATGCTGAACAAATGCTGAACAATGGTTAACAATGTTAACAATTTGGTGCTCCGCTGCGAGCTTTGTTGCGAGCATAATGGTGATCATAAGTATCGGGTGGTGCGCATTTATTATTTTAATAATTTTGAAAAAATTAAATAAATATGTTAAAGTGATGAGAGTTGTTAGAATAGTTAAATTAATTTTAAGAAAAATGAACTGCGACGAACTTCTCGATCAGCTAATAGAAGAAACCTCAACTCCGACTGCCAACAATAATGATCCGACAGAGCAATCGGGATCTGGGTTGAGTGCAACGACTCCGAATGAAAATGAAAATGCGGCGCGACGAGAGCGGCTAGCTGCGCTGGTTGCTGGGGGACAATCGGAGCATTATCTCGGTAGGCGTCTCTCAGTTTTTCAGGTGGATAAGATGTCAGATGCGGAGATCGATAAAATGTAGCGCGATACGAATCCAAATTGGGAGCAGAGATGACAAAAACTCTTGGATCGGCGGCTATTCATTTGTACGCTACCGCCGTTAGTAGACTTCTCCCTATACCAAACACTGCGGGGTTGATTGATGATCTAGAGACTGACCCTTTTATAGGACACACTCTTAGAACGGCATGCTGCTCAATTTATCACAAGTTTGGAATGTACTTAGCTCCACTAACAACCGCGTTGACCACGGGTAAACACTGTCAATTTGGACATATATGCCCACGAACTATAAGCTCTAATATTAATACAAAATATAATTTTGAAAATGATGACACAAGACACACCCACGAGAGTGACGGAGTTGAACCAGATTGCTCCAACACAATCGAACCAGAGTGTTACTCCGCCACTGGATGACATACCGCATATAAAAAATCCCAAAAGACAGGCAGCTGGGCGGGCGGCGGCTGCCACCCGAAAAGTTAAACAAGATAAAATACTCGCCGAGCTTCGAGAGGCTAAACTCCAATCGAGATTGGGGACGGAGACAGCAAAACATCTGAATACAGAGTTGAGTACAACAACACCCCCACTTCACGAATTGGAAGCACACTCAAATTCAAAGAATTTGTCACCCAATTCACGAATTGGGGGTTGGAGTTGGGCTGAACCCAAATTCGTGAATTGGAGTTGGGTTGTTGGTGGTGGTCTGGCAGTTGTTGGTGCCCTGTGCGTTTGGAAATACCCAAAAAAACAACCAGCCAGTGTTCAGAAGAAAGTTACGAAACACCAATCATCAACAATGTTGAATTTGGATGCGCCCCATTTAAACATTGATCGCGACCCATTTTATATGCAATAATTATAACAATGGCTGAACAAGATGGTAAAATGTTAGTGAATGCGCTTTATCACGCCGTGGTGATATCGGTTTCAGTATCGGGTATGCTCGACTATCAAAGATGACCCTAGGAGGAACCGCTCCCAAATTGGACTTTACTGTGAGAGACGTAGGGCTCGCGACCTTAGATGTAGCGGCCGCAGTTTGGACCCGAGATTATCTAGTTAAAGCTGGAATTCTACCAGTTAATATATGGAAATAAATGGCTTCAATCGCAGTAATAGTAGGTGGTGCGCTTGTAAACGCATTGGCGTTCAGCGTAGCAACTTTATATTCTCTAAAATGAAAAGCTCGAACGTGGATGAGGAGCGTAAGCGTCATGATTTAGCTGTAGAACAACTCAATAGCGCAAAGGAAGCATGGTCGAAAAAACGAACCGCCCATCTGGACTGGGTCAATGAAGAGCTTCGCCGCGAAAATCACGCCGCGCAAACTTTTCAGAACGTTGAAGAAGCCAACCGCGAGTACGCGCTGGCATATCCGCACAAAATTCTCGATCCAATGGATCCCGAGCCCCAACTTTCAGATTTCTATGTACCGTCAGAGCCCCAAAATGGACCGCGAGATCGCGTTCATCATCGTGGGAATGGGTGTGGTGGGTCTCGCCGGCTATTATATTCAATCGAGATTTTAAATTAATTAATTAAAACAATTTTTTTTTATAAAAATATATATAGAACGATGTTAGTTGACGAACTTTATGACGCTATGATCGATGTAGGCTACACTGCCCAAAAACATCGTTTACCTGGTGCAAAGAGTATGATTCGTCTGGCCCGAGATTGTCTCGAGGACGAAAAAGCGGCCACCCTTTTCGCAAAGCGATGTTAGATTCCTCCACCAATCCTGGGAGATTGGATGAATTAGATTCCCCTCTCCTGTTCCAACCCAAACGCGATTGGGGCTGCAGCGACAATCGCAATTGTACTTCCAACAAAGGTTTATTATTAACGACGCAGTTACCGGACGAACTGGCGAGGGCATGTTGGAGATTGTCCGATATATTAGAATACTTCGCATACGATGAACACGCGCAAACTTGATACCAAACTAACGCGCAAGCTGTCGAATACATACTATAGCCCCCGCGGCTACTGGAAGGGACTCGCGGCCATCAAGAACCTCGCGGCGGCGACCAAGGTTTCAGAAAACGCTGTCAAGGAATGGCTCAAGAAGCAGGCCATCTGGCAGATCTATTTACCCGCGCCTCACAATATTCCGCGCCCAAAATTCGACGTTCCGGTGCCGAACCAAGTTCACCAAGCGGATCTCCTGTTTCTCCCTCACGATCGCGTCGGTCGCAAAACGTACAAGTACGCACTGACAATCGTTGACGTAGCGAGTCGTTACAAGGGGGCTGAGCCGTTGGTCACTAAAGAGTCTAAGGAAGTGGCCGAGGCTCTTTCCCGAATATATAAGAGGAGTCCTCTCAAATGGCCGAATCTTCTCCAGGTCGATCCCGGCCGCGAGTTCATGGGCGCGGTCTCTCATCTATTGTCTAAGCATAAAGTTTCTATCAGACGCGGCCGCGTCAACATCCACCGGGACCAGGGGATCGTGGAACGCTTCAATCGAACCCTGGCTGAGAGACTGTTCGGACACCAATACGCTAAAGAACTTGTAGACCCTCATTCGCGATCGACCGAGTGGGTGGCCAGACTGCCCGCCGTGGTCTCCACACTGAACGGAGAGGTGACCAGATTGATAGGTAAGAAGCCTGTAGATGCTATCAAGTTTAAAAGGGTGACGAGCAAGCCCTCTGCCGTCTCGCGCTAAGCGGTGCGACCAGTTGGTTTAGAGGAGCAGCGACTTCCATCAGATATTGACGTCCGGTACCTCTATCAACCGGGAGAGCTCGAAGGTGGCAGCCGCCGCGCGACTGATCCCGTGTGGTCAATGAATGTATATCATCTGGATCGCTCTATTACCAAACCTGATGAGCCCGTGCTCTATTATTTGACTGATGGTCCATCTCGCGGTTTTGTTCGCGAAGAACTTCTTATGGTGCCTTCTGACACCCAGCTACCCCCGGATCGTAAGATTCTTTAGAGATGTTCGGTATGTATTCCGTCTGGTAACACGCGTCTTTTATCGTAGTACGCCGAGAGTCCTAATTTTTTTTGACAGTACGTTTTCATAACACCGTCTTTCATTTTAAATCCTCTATTTTGCGCTACATCTATAATGTGTTTTCCATCTTCTGTAGTTTCACTTAGTACTCGTTTATATCTATCCCAATTTAAATTGTTAGTTCTCTTGGACATTCCTTTCGCAGAGTTTTTATTAATTTTAATTTGTTCCAAATTATCTTTAGTGAAATTAATTTTTTCTACGAAATAACACTTACTAGATAACGCTATCGCCCTATCCCCGCTAAATTCCATTTTGAAAAGTCCGGGCTCTCTTTCGCTCCATTTATCCCAAGCCAACCATTTCTTTTTTTCTTTTTCAAACTCGTCTAGTAAGTTAGGTCTAATCAATTCCTCTATCGTTTTTCCACTAACTCTATATACATACATATCTGTATCCATCTGTATTATTCAAAGTCTTCTCTTTTTACGTATTTATCTAGAAATTCGTAGTAAAATTCCAACATTCTCAATTTAGCTAGTTGATAAACCGCTATTCCACAGTGGAAGGGGCTCTTTAATGCACACCGGGTTTTTCGGGAAGATATTTCGTACGCATCTCCTATCTCTTCCAAATCATCAAAGAATGCAGATCTTAACGCTTTGTCAACACAGTTTTCGTCTTGTGTATATGTCGTATTTAAATGTCTCTCTTTTGCCTCTATCATTTTTCCACAACACGAATTGCCTAATAATTTCATTATATCCGCTACTGGTTTCTTATTTGGTTCTACATCGCCTGTTCGTCTTGCGGCTGTAACTTCTTTTGCGAACCATTCGAAGGGTTTACCACTAATATAATCTATAACACGATGAACTCCCGTTATTTCTAGGCCGTGTTTTAAATACCATTTCAACAGTGGCGCGTACAGCAATACTTTAGTGGCGGTCATAGATCCCACCAATTTTCTTCCATTTCCTCTAGTTCTTCCAGTATCTTCCAAATATTTTAACATGTGTGTGGGAACTTCATCAACCTCTACTTCTCTGTTTATAAATATTGGGGACATTTCAGAAAACTTATGTTTTAAGTTGTGTGGAACTTCTATATCCACCTCCGCAAACCCAAACCAGTCTCCAGATAAAACTCTTTTACAAAACTTTTTAATAAATTTAGGGTTATGTGGGGTATCTATATGGTGTATAGTTTCTCCTCCCACACGGCAATCTCTTTATTTAACGTGATAAATATAACGCGTTTGCATCGTACCCCAAAACAGCCTTGCAAGGTTTGTTACTTTCATTTGATCTAATATTGGAAACACCGGCTTCTGCATAGCGTGTAAATACTATTGATGGACCACCACCAACTAAGCGTCCTTCATCATTTCGTATGTTTCTTTCTTTTGGTGCATATAGAGCATCCTCCGGTATAATCGTCTTTGAAGATTTTTGTTCTTTAATGGTTCCTCTCAATAAATATTGTATAGCTACTCCAGGTAGTGTTACCGCATCTTTGAAAATATCCACACCTCTGTGTTTATAAAATTCACACATTTTTTCCACCGCTTCTAGGAACGGTGCTACATCTAAATCGTTATAATATTTCAACCAATCTCTGAAAGTTTTCATATTATTTTCTTCGAAAATTCTACGACATTTACTTAATTCTGTTTCATCTATTAACATTTTCCCAGATAGTTTGGAATACCAATTCTCTATATCGGGTAGTCCTGGGTAATCCAGTTTGTCTGGAGAATCGAACCACTCATAAGGAAAGAAAGATTTCTGTCCTTTGCAGTCGTAGGCTTTTATCCAACTATCATAACTTACACCAGGTCCTAGATAAAGTATTACATCAAGAAATCTAAATTCTGGAGTAAATAGAAATATTGTTGAGTTTGCACGTTTTCCGACCATTACTTTCTTTGTTGTTGATGTCAGTTCGCCTACTAGGTATTTCTTTATTAAGTTTATATCGTACTTACTGCTGTTAAAACCTATAACCGGTACTTGCTCTATCCACTGTTCGATCTTGGCGATTTGGTTTTTACGTAAATATTCCGTATTAAACTTATATCTTGACCACACTTCTTCTCTTATAGCTTTTCCCCTGACTTTCAAATCTTCTACGAATTTTTCTATAAGTTTTGCGGGATCTTTATCACAAATATGAGTTACTGTTCCTGAGAAATTATCTCCTATACTAACGCTTGCCGGAACGTGCTCAGCTTCGTACTCTAAACTATTACCGGTAGTTTCAACTTCTGGCTGGAGATACGCCTCAAAATCGTATACTATCTGATATGGATAAAGAGTAGTGTCACAACCGATCTTTATATCTTTACCCGTTCTTTGGAATTCGCATTCCCACATAACTACTAGGTTGAATTCTTTGCTTTTTCTAATAACTTTATCTCTTCTCATTGTGGATGCGCGTTCTTCTTTTTTATGCTTTGCATGAATCTCACACCCGTGCCAGTAACAGCCGTGATATTGATATACGGTATTGGTTTCTGGACAGTATCCATCTACCGGAGCTCCTAAAATCCATCTTTCACCTCCGTGTCCGCACTGTTCGTGGTGAATGTGAATTCCCTCCCGCTTTTCCACAGAATACATCCAATCGATCGCCCCATAACTTTTAGAACCTTTTGGGTTAAAACGCTTTCTCGAACGACGAACGCGGGCGCTCTAAATAATTACCATCACATACTATTTTTGTCTCACCTTTCATACATTTTGGTCCGTGTCTCTTCATATTACTCGCTTTCGTGAATTTCTGTTTGCAATTATCGCAGGCGTAAATTTTAGATAGGTTTTTAAGGTTTTTTATCAGAAATGCGTGATTATTAAACAGTCCTATTGTCATTGGTTTATTACCTATTGCCTTATAGTGTGCTGGTACCTTTTTCAACCACCATACATTACATTCGGTGGGTTGATATACTTCTATACCGATTTTAAAAAACTCTTCAACCTTTTTCAGATCTGAAAAAGGAATTGGTGAAACCACATTACTACCAAAATATTGCTTACTAAGTTCTTTCGCCTTTTCTGTACATCTGTCGGGTCTTTTATCTGTCATATGCATAGCTAGACACCTGAACAGACAAAGGTCGTCATTATACTTATCTAAAGAATACATACCTTTTTTATTCTTCAGCCATTCTGGAAGTTCTCCTCCTGCCGCTTCTTTGGATTGTAGTCCCAAATCTATTCCCCTACTACCCTGTATTAGCTTTACAAAAACCTCTACCCATCTTACAAACTTCCACTTTGTATTCGGTCTGTCTATTTTATCGGACATTATTCGTGTTTGCTCCTTATCTGACAGCCATTTTTTAACGGTTTTCATTGATGATAGTGGTTCGCTACCACCGAGATTTTTGTGAAATATTATAGTTTTAGGTTTTCCATTTTTAATTTCCTCCATATGTTCTAGCTTGTAAGAATATGAATATCTCAAATAAAAATTGGTTGTTAGATACGGAGCGAGTTTATCGGACATGCGTTCAGACTCGTTAATGTTAATGTTTTTACGAAAGGATAATGTAACTTACCCGTCTTCCATTTTCTACCTTTTCCAATGTTTCATCGTGAGCCCCCAATATTTCTTCACCTTTTTCCACTATCGCGCTAACGATAGATTTTTTCTTATTATTATTTTGGCGTCTAATTTGGGACAAATTATTTGTGCTTGAAGGTTTGATTACACTAGCCCTTAACCCCGCAATACTTTCTTTTTGAATTCTGTTACCAACTTCCTCCGCTTTGGATATATCATTAAATGCCCCTCTTTTATAGGCGCGGGTAAACCGCTTCATAAACGCCTCATTCTTTGTGGCATTTATCAGCTTTGTCAACCCCCTAACTCTCAACCGTTTACTATAAGTAATCCCTAGAGATTCGGCTTCTCTTCTCAAACTTCTATTTCTGCTCTAGTTTCTGACGTTATCATATTTTCTGTAATATACTTTTGTATAACCTATGAAATTTATCTGTTCAATTGGTCTTGAAAACATTATGTTTTTTTCACTTCTAATTGAATATAAACATAAACATATACATATATAATGGAGTGTGAGACTTGTTGTAAAACGTTTACGCGTAAAGACTATCTACGAAGGCATCTAGCGAGACGTAGAAAGTTTCCTTGTGTCCCCCCGCAATTTCAATGCCCCAGATGCCCTTGTAAATTCGTTAGTGCCCAAACTCTTTGTAGACATAAGCAACTACGCTGCCCTGTGGCTACAGGTGAACGTGGTAGACTAGAGCTGGTAGAATTAATTGCTGATCTGCGAAATAAATTATCTATATTGGAGGAGAAAAATGGGGTGTTGGAATATAAACTATCACTCGTGGGCACATTTATTTAAATCAGAAACTTATTAGAATAAATTCATAAATTGGTGTCAAAAATAAATCCTTTTTGACACCAATTTTGAATTTTTCGTGGTTGGTGGGAGACAATTTCATCGTTAACTATTTTTTTGATTTTTTGGGGGTGGTGGAGTAGTATAGAGGGTGGAGAAATGATGCCACCGTTAGGTGGTATCATTTTGACTCCCTCTATACTACTGCTGTTGTGAAACCTTTATACATTGTTCTTAATTCACGGACGGAATAGTTCTTATATAATACATGTACGAGTTTGCATTTGATTTGAAATCTGTGAAGATGGTACAGGTAGTATGGCTTTTGTAAATGTGACTGGAATCATAGTAGCGTTCGGCGTATATCCCGATCGGAATGCGCATGCGCGTACACCGCTCTGGGTAAACACAGATTGCAGGACTGTATGACGGTTTTGTCAGATTTCGAATCATGGTGTACTTAATTATAATTAAATTAAACTATCGTCTCTGGAATATATATAGGTGTCACTCATAGCTGAGTTTACAGATACCGGTATATTAATTTAATTGCCATCAAATTTTGGAATTAGTATAAGTTAGATAATGTGTTCGAGTCGAATATGGTTAGTTAACAGCGCATGGGGGAATTTAAGGGGCCGGATATTTCGGCCGACTTAAATTCCCCCACGCGCTGTTAACTAACCATATTCAACGAGACGACAGTATCTAACTAATTTATTGCACGGATACGTCGAAAGCCTGAGATAAAATTATATATTTTGTCGAATTTATTGTATGTTTAATACAAATACTATATTCACAATTTAATTCCAGCCATTCCTCTTGGGTACCCCGCTTTTATTTACATTTCCGCAGACATGTCAATACCCTGCGGTCACGTGACCAGTTAAAAGTGACAACAATATGGCAGGCGTCTGTTATCTGGTTCACAATCTTACCGAGGCTGGATTACTACGTTTGCATGCAAGATATAGCCCATTTTGTTTTGCAAATAACATTTAATATAAAGTTTTCAACATTTGCAGCAATTGTGAAATATTTATTCATGGAATGTCTATGACTGTCTGCGAAACTGCGAATGAACAGACTTGATCATTAATAGAATGCACTGACATCAAATCCATAGTATTCCCACCCCCGACTTTCATCCGGGGTATCCAATTATTGGAAGACATTCATTCGTAGAAGGACTTCGACACCTGCACAACATTTATGCCTGTCATCTACATAGAGACCTACAGCATCCCGTAACTCTTGAACTTGTTCAGCACTGAGTAGAGAATCTACTTCACCATACCCTGGGAAGTATTCGATGCTCACGTTGAATTCTTGGAGTGCTTCTGTCAGTGTTACTGTAAGTGGATTTGCTTCAAACACATTGCGCATTGCCAAGGATGGCGAATGCAAGTTGGCAAGTACACCGTCAAGCCACAGCATTTCTGGAGATTTGTTTCCAGCAGTCCGTATTTTGTGTTTGTTCCACGCCAGTTTGAAACTTGAGAGTTTTTCGTTGATTGCAGGAATGAACACAAATTTAAGACAATACTGATGCAGATCACTGTTAATGTTCAGAAGACCTTCATCTTCCATGACATAAAATAAGTTATAAAATTTGACTATCACCTGTTCAAACACATCTTTCCATAGCCGTTCTATCCTTTGATTATGCACCGATTTTCCTGTTATCATGCTGGTGGTATCAATGCCATTTACTAAGTTCATAAACAGAGCAACAAATACATTTTCACCTCCATGGTCTGAACGAACCTTCGATGGAACACCATACTGGACACATGCTGGAACAAACAGACGTAAAAATGTTGATGCTTGGTTGTTGTCCCCACATGCCAGGTAAGGTATTTGCCGAGAGTAGCCGTCGATTCCACCATGAGTAACGATGCCCCACCTGCAACGATGTTAAAGAACGCTGACTGAAATTAAAATTGAAACTGAACAGCTCTTGCCACAGTTGGAATTTCAAATTTGAAGTTGTTACATCTACAGATTGACAAGTGATCAAATGCACCATTTTATTCCAGCAAATTTCATTGATTGATAATATGTTCTTCATCTCCATCAGGGGAGATCATTTTAAGACATTTAAATATATCGGTAAATAAAAAAAATATTTAACAAAAATTATAGATAATGTGATGATAAATATGCACAGCATAAATAGTACAAGTATTTAAACAAGGTTTGCATACTCCAGTCTCATTAGCAGAGTGGAAGTCACATGCCCTACTCTATAGACTTAAATTATTAATAAGCAAATGAGTTCACATTTCATGTGCATGTTATGAAACGAGCAAACAAGCAAATGTGGAACATATATTTGTATTACAAAATGGAGCCAAACCATAAAAATCTTTTTATTTTATTTTACCGGGTCAAAGACGCTGCAAATAATAGTGACATTTGGGTAACCACCCATTTATAAATAGCCATTCATGAGAACGGAATGTCGGAAAATTATTTGCACAATTATGCACTAGGTTAATTTAGAGACTTACAGCTTTACACCTTAAATACGACAAATTATTTTTAAGTCAAATGCAGCACAGAATTTGCAATATTTTTATCTTGTGCCGGGTACCTCTTACCATGTCAGAAAAAAAATCACTTTAATAGCCCCTCTATAGAACATTTAGTAAGTAGGCTCTTACTTCAAGCAGGGTTACTGTACACTATTCTTAGAATCGGAGGCAGTGCTGCAGCTGATCCCGCCTTTATGCCACAACGGGCTGTTGTTGTGGAACATATATCTAAGCTGCTTTAATAAAATTGGGCTTATTTGATCAAAGACCAGTATAGATCCCAATAACCAGTTTCTGTGCTTCCTTTCGAAGCATAGAAACTGTTTCAATTATTAAGTCAATTGTGAACAGTGAATACCCTGATGAGACTCGTACGCTAATGGAATAATGTTCATTTTGTCAGAACATGTTAAAGTTTTTGTGGACTCCAATGCCGGTGGTATTCCATTAGCTCCCCTTGAGCTATCGTGCAGGCGAGCTAACAACATGATAGTTTACTATTTTTATGTACCTGATTAGCTTCATGTGGCCATCAATGTGCCATAACGAGTTTGGTGATGCAACCAAGTACTGACGACGTTTAGCGTTCTTGGCATAGCGTCTAACTGTTGATGCAGGATTTACTCTAGATAGTGATGAACGAACCCTGTGTCGTTGTACCTTGACATCGGGGGCTTCCAAAAAACCAGACATCATCTGTAAAATATATATGAACAAGAAATGCGTCTGTCGAACGCGGATGCCACCTGCAGCATATTTGAGAAACTGTGTGGTTAACCGAAAAGTGTGACGGACGGACAGACGGACAGACGGATGGACGGACGGACAGACGGACCAAACACTATATGCCACCCGTTTCTTCGAAACCCGGTGGCATAATAGTAAGTTTTATTATGTTTGTGTAGTTAAACTGTTTAATCCAATTTGGCTGGAGTTGAAAAATACATCGGTTGTGTCATCAACTTTCATGTGCCGCTGTAGAGCTGGTGCCGTTAGGATCACTGGTTCGAATCCCATAGGCGCCAAACTTTTTTTTGTTCTCTAGCTTCTTTTCTAGTGGTAACTAGAAAATTGTCTGTAAAACAAAATGCCACTGCTGGTGAACCATCGGAGTGTATGTCTATTTATAGAACAAGTGACATTGGGAGGGCAAAGACCTATTTCAATAGGCGTCTGCTACCGATTGATATGTACACGAGAAGTATCATGAAGATTGGACACAAAGAATTGAAGTTATCGCACAGAACACAAAATTTTGCAATAAACAATCTATTTTTAGAAACGGTGACCTTGACCTTGGGCGGACAAAGCCCGCTTTCAATAGGCGTCTTCCAGCAATTAATATCAATGCATATGTGAAGTATCAAGAAAATCGGACATAAAGAACACAAGTTATCGCACAGAAACGAAAAATTGTGCAATAAGCAATCTATTTTTAGCAACCGTAAATAGGTGTCTTCCACCAATTTATATAAATGCACGTGTGAAGTATGAAGAAGATCGGACATAAAGAACTCCCAAGTTATCGCATGGAAACGACAAAATTGCGCAATGAACAGTCTATTTTTAGCAATCATGACCTTGACCTTGGGGAGACGAATCTCACTTTGGATAGGCGTCTTCCCTTCATCGATATAAATGTACATGCGAAGGATCGGGAAGATTGGACCGACTGTATTTGAGTTGTCGCACGGAAACACAAATATTGGCAATAAGCAAACTATTTTTAGCAACCGTGACCTTGGGGCGACGAACCCCACTATTAATAGGCGTCTTTCCTTCATCGATATGAATGTACATGCGAAGTATGGCGAAGATTGGACAGAAGGTAGTCACGTTATCGCACGGAAACCGTGATTGAGGACAGACGGACAGGGTAAACACTATATGCCACCGATAACTATCGTCGCGGTGGTATAAATAATGATTTTGTACATACTGATATACTGATTTACTAACATAATATATTGACATTTTTATTATTTTCCTGTATAGACCCAGCAAACGTGACTATACCCATTTTAAGTTATTTTAAGTTATTCGCCAAAATATTCTTATCAATAACACTGGTTAATACAATAAGAGTTGTCAGAAAACAATGAAGCTCACCTGCTGGCAGCAATGACTGTATGAAGGCAGGAAACAGAAGTTATAAACGATTATCCTCATGTTACGTTTTCGTGGAGACCATTGACTTAAGTCCGGGACCTTGACCCCAGCATTAGGCACTAGATGGTTTAATTTTTGGTTACGACTGATCTTAAAGGTATATTACGATTAGCAAGACTTACCACTGAACCCGTATTTTGATGCATGTCTTGCAGATGTTCCACTTTATTATCCAACTCCTGGCTAGTCAGTGGCGCATACTTGTCTCTTTGATGCATTCCCTCTTCATACAGTCGTCTATATACCAAAGCCGGTGAGCAGTGGAAGTGATGCGCCATTTTTGGGACGGAGTAACACATCTCATGGAACATCTGCAGCTGTTCTCGAGTAATGATAACTCTTGGCCTACCACGTGTACCTACACATGTATACAAAGGATAGAAATCAACATTTTCATATAAGTTAAGTCAAATATTGATATTTTAACAAAATACTTTGACATGATGAAGTGACAAAACACTAAATGCAGTGGCGAGTCCAGGATTTTACTGAAGAGAAGCCAGCTCAAGTTTAATAACCCTGGCTCCTTTATATTTTGAAAACTGCATGGAAAGCCATGCGGATATACATTAAAGGTATATATTTACTTTCAATCCTCAGATATATGAAAATGTTAAAATATACATGTACATTATTGTGTTCTATTCAATCACTATTTACATTCTGAGCACACAATACCATTATTTACTAGAAGAAAGGAAGTAAAAAATTAAATAAATGTCGGCAGTGGGGCTCGAACCCACGACCCTGAAGAATCTCATCTATAGTCAAATGAAATTATGCAAGTATATTATTACGCAAACGCAATAACACAGTTCGCGTAACTGGCGTATATTGTTGCATTCACTGCTGCAGACGTGATATATAAGAACTAGTTACATTTTAACTCACCAAAGTGAATTTCAAACACTAATATCAGCCTACATACTAACGTACGTAGCGTATTCTAGTTTCCGCGCTTCAGAAAATGACGCGCGGCATTTTCTTTAACGGTATTATGAGTTAGTTAATTAGGACATACATCTGCCGACCACTTGCAACTGTGAAACCTGGTAGAATATATACCATTGTATGTACTTATTTGACCTGAATGCTAACCTAATAGTAAATATATGTATGCCTTTAATTATTGTCATACCCTGGGAGCATATTTGAGGTAGAATCCAGTGACATCAGTGACATCAAGGCAATCAATATGAGGGAAACAGAAATTAGAAGCCATTTACCTACCATTATTTTGAAGTTTTAAGATGCGGCACGCCAGACAGATGGCCAAAGCCGCAACTATATGCTACCCCGAAATGATGATGTAGAATGCCAAGTATGAACTAGAATGACAGTCGGAGTGACCACAATGTATGGTAGTGGGCAAGACTTTTGTCTCGGGGATACAAACATTGATTCTACACAATTATTAAGTATACCTGTATTCTCTCTGACTGCTTGGAATCTTAAATGCTGCTTCTTTGCAGCTACATCTCTCTCTATGTCTCCCTGTAACGCATCGAGGGAATTCTGGATGTCCTGGCCGTCATCCGGAGGTAGGTTGTATACATCTTGTAGGACCTATCATGAAAACAGAGAAGTGAAAAACTATTTTTGTATTGGAAACTAAATGAAATTACCCACATTTTATTACGCAAACGCAATAACACAGTTTGCATAACTGATGTAAGTTTGTGCATTTTGCATGATATATAAGATCTAGTTACAATGTACCTTTTAACTTACAAAAGTGAATTGCAACCACTAAAATCGACATGCACTTAACGTACGTAGCGTATTATATTTCCGCGCTCCAGTAAATGATGGGCAATTAATTAAGATATGTGCCGACCGCAGCAATCATGTGAAGGGCAAACGGTCAAGGTGTGTGTGTGCCATATTTATTATGGCATAGCTGTATAGCATATGTTCATATGTATCACGTTTTGAAATATTAAAGTAATGCATCAAGTTACAAAGAAGTTACGACAAAGTTGAGAAACGCTTACAAACTTCTTAACCGAAACAGCTATGTCTTTTCCGCAATCCGGTAAAGGTAAAAACGTCATATTAATTATGGCATGGCTTTGCAGCATATGTTCATATGTATCAAGTGTTGAAATAATAAAGCAATCCATTAAGTTATAAAGAAGTTACGGCAAATTAGAGAAACTGTTACAAACTTCTTAAAGCGGCTGTGTCTCAGCAGGGTCACTATATTAACGGGTCTAGTTACCACACCCGTTATCCAGATAAAACAAACTCGGGCAGCTACTATACACTCGGATCCGGTAAGCAGACAATATTTTATACCAGTGTGTATGAATTGAATAAATATATTGTTTTGCGTTAGAACAGTGAAATTAGCGATGAGTAAACTGATGTAGAAATGAATTCCACATTATTTAGCAAATTCCTGATCCTGATCGATGTTGGAAAAGTATATTTATTGGGGCGCAAACATTGGTTTCTGATTTTTACGCCGCAGTTTCTTGATAAAACGTGTTGCAAAACAACAAATTCATATAATTCAGTGCTTTGTTTACCGTCTTTGGAATCTTTGATAATTTCCCCATAAACCTTGTATATGGCAGTTCCATCCGTCATGGTGGGTGGTTGGTCGGGAGCATGCGATGGGTAATTTAACGATCGGTGTTCATCCTTATGTGAATGCCAACTTACATGGTTTGGCCCTAATGTACATTTTCGGCCTTCTGATACTCGAGAGCTAAATCCTGTTATACCCCATTAAAAGTAATAACATTAGTGCTGATCATATTACTTTTGGGGTTGCAGCTAAGTGACTCTGGTGTGGAATGGACCTGGCACCAGGTCAGGATATTCTAATTTCAGGACTGAATATATATTTTTCTGTAAATATTCAGTTCTGATTTTGGGAATTTTCCTTATTATGGACAGGTTAAATACGGGATATACCCGTTGACCCGGCCTTAAATGACCTTAGCTGTTGATAGACTGTTAAACAACAATAATCAATTAATCAATCCATCCGTCATGTGGAAGCCGAATAAACGAACATTCAACAGACCAGGGGTCATGCAAAGTGGACACGCCAAACTTCAGACACAATTCCATTTTTCATCTCCGAACTCGGGATCAGTTTTCACGCCAAACTCGGACAAAATTGTCCGTCTCCGACACATTTTATCATGGATTTATCAAGATTTGTTACCAGTTTTTTATCACTTTTGTTTATTTCAATGAAGTCTGCTAGTGTGGCATACGTTTATATTTTTCGCAGGTATTACCACGATTACCGATGCAACTGTAACTTTCACTTTATATATCTATAACCCAACATACCCCGGGGCTTAAAGCCTTTCATGATGCCCCGCAATGAGGGTACTTTACCGGGGCTTTATAAGTATGGGCCGGGGCACACCCCGGGGGTTTTGGTACAGGTTTCTTATACGGTACACTAAAATTAAGATGTTTTTAGTTGTCTCCCATGGCGAAATTAGAAACCATTTTGTTATTTTTTTCATAGAAATAAACTAGAACACTATCTAGGATTGGTGGTCGGGGTTTGGGTGGAAGTTAAAAGCAGATTTGGAAGGAAATAATAATGAAAATTTCCTTCCAATTTAGTGTACCGTAAAAGACACTAGCACCAGGGTTTTACCCAGGTTTTACCGGGGCTTTATTGATGCTTTTATTGTTGCCCCGCAGTGCGGTGCTTTTACCGGGGCTTTAACAGCAACAAAATTAAAAGCCCCGCTATTCCCCGAGGTGGGGGTGCGGGGATTTACATTTACTGATGCATTACACTTACATAAAAAAATATATGACAAAAACAGTACACAAATTGCACCAAGTGATTTTTCAACTTTAACTTCCAGTTCTGTTTCTCGTCTTTAACCCACATAATGTATCATAAGTTAACCCAAATATACACTTGCTAAACCCCCCATAAACAAATACTCAGTGATAATGTCGGGTATTGGTCAGTTCGTATAACGGGTTTTTTATACCCACCAGCAAACCATCCTTCGCCTGCTTTATCTCTTGAAGTACAACCTCTGTGTTCAATGCTTCTTCTACAACCTCTGTGTTCAATGCTTCTTCTTCCAAACATCGTCTGTCGTTCTGCATAGCATTTCTGCATAACTCTAATAGTCTGCACCGCTCCATGAGCGCCTTTTATAGGAAAATCTGCCTAGTCCCTAAAGCTAAATTGGGATTGTTGTTGTTGTTGTTGTTGTTGATCACGTGTATAATTCACTGCGGGACTTTCCTGGTAGGGAGAATTCATTTATACAATTAAAAAATGAAACGAAACAGATATCTTATTGAAAGGCTTCAAATAGATATCTCTTTCATCAAACTAGATATCTTGTTGACTCAAAGAGATATCTTGTTGACTCTAAGAGATATCTTCAACTGTCAAGTAGATATATTGTTGAGTCAAAGTGAAATCTTTATTAAATTCTTAGATATATATCTCTTTTGAAATACTAGATATCTACTTCACAATAAAAGATATCTCTTTCCTTCAATAATATATCTTAATGAGCCAAATAGATATCTCTTCTATTATTTTCAAACATATATCTCTTTCCGAGACGTAGATATCTAGTACATGTATGATGAAATAGATATCTTTTTGAGTCAACAAGATATCTCTTTCTGACAATAAGATATCTCTTTGAGTCAATAAGATATCTCTTTCAGTCAATAAGATACATATTTGAGTCAATAAGATATCTATTTCATTAATTAAGATATCTTCTTCCGTCAATAAGATATCTATTTCATTAATTAAGATATCTTCTTCCGTCAATAAGATATCTCTTTGACTGAGGAAGATATCTGTTACTTATAAAGATATCTTGTTCATGTACTATATATCTTATTGACTGAAAGAGATATCTGTTTGTCTGAAAGAGATATCTTGTTGATTGAAAGAGATATCTTATTGACTCAAAGAGATATCTTTTACTCTGAATAAATAGTAAAACGGCGTGCCATAAGTAGTGACATCCGGAGTTCCATTATTGATTATTGCATCGCTGTTTTGCTGTGCTCGCTAAGCCACGCCCCTTGACAACAATAATTGCAACAGTAATTTGGGAACAACCATTATGACGCCAGGTGCGCTGCTAAAACTTAAAATAGTTCTCCATAAAAATATTTAATATGCCGGTACCTGTCCTACAATGCGTTGCTCTCTAAATTGGTTCCATGTCCCTAACGGTGTTGATGTAGATTGATGCCGCCTTTTCTGTTGCGCCATGTTTAGGATAAAAGACACCACAAATAGTCTGACTGTATAATTTAACCGAATCCCAGTCAGTCTTTCCTACTTTCACTATTCGTATGGATGTTGTGGGACCAACCTCGTCATGTCAGGCGCGGATCCAGGATTTCGGGTTGTGGGGGGGGGATGGCGTAACTATTTTGCAATATTTGACTATATTATCGAAGAGCGTAGGATTGTAGTTCATGTTGTTGTTGTGGCTGCTGTCAGATGATGCTGCTGCTGCTGCTGCTGCCCCGCGTTTATTTTTTGGCTGCGCGCGCCGGGTCCGCCCCCCTCCCCCCCTGAAACCGCCCATGCATGTCCCTTAATATTGTTTACATTATTTGGCCACGGAAACTCTGTTTACATCTCGTGACCAACAGGCTCAGTGTTTTCTTTTAAATGCTTCAAATATGCTGAAACTGGTGTCAATTTCTCTAACCTTAAACCTAGAGTGCTACATGCCAGGTTATAATATAGGAGACATGTTTTTCTTTATTCTTTCAATCCGACATTTTTCTGGCAAAATGAACTTTGATTTACCATTACCAGACGTACTAATTGACAATTATTATACTTTCTATATCAAACGCGAAATGCCAGTTTGATATCAGGGGCGATAACCGTGTTTCTTTAAAATGATAACGGAAGCAACTATTTACTCCATTTATTTATTTTTTATGTGCAATATCACAATATCATAATTTATGATATGTCGATAAAAATATTTATTCAGCATTTAGTTGATATAAATAATTTAAAAATACTGCATCATTTGCATATGGAACTAGCTTGATACCACCGCGAGTCTCTAAGAGTACATTAACGATTACTAAATAATTATATCTGTGTAGCTGGCACTCGTAACTTTTAAAAGTGGTGGAATAGTTGCAATTATACACGTATTATGCCCCCGCCACCGAATGGTGAGGAGTGCATATAGTGTTCCCGGCGTCCGTACGTACGTACGTACGTACATCCCGAAACCTTAACGCTGGGTAAATGGCTTATAATTTATGTTTCCTTGCTCGGATCTGCTTCACATTTCACACACGCATTGCTCCAATGGTCCTCTACTGCCCTGTGACAAATCCAAATTCGTCCCGCCCGCTAAGCCCAGGGTCAAGGTCACAGACTTGGTGCGTTCGAAACCTAACGCTGGGTAAATGGCTTATAATTTCTGTTTCCTTGCTCGGATCTGCTTCACATTTTCACACACGCATTGCTCCAATGGTCCTCCTCTACCGCCCTGTGACAAATACACATTCGTACCGCCCCGCTAAGCCCAGGGTCAAGGTCACAGACTTGGTGCCTTCGAAACCTTAACGCTGGGTAAATGGCTTATAATTTCTGCTTCCTTGCTCCGAATCTGCTTCACATTTCACACACGCATTGCTCCAATGGTCATCTACTGCATGTGACAAATCCACATTCGTCCCCCCCCCCCCCCCCCCGCTAAGCCCAGGGTCAAGGTCACATACTTGGTGCGTTCGAAACCTTAACGCTGGGTAAATGGCTTATAATTTCTGTTTCCTTGCTCGGATCTGCTTCACATTTCACACGCATTGCTCCAATGGTTCTCTACCGCCTGTGACAAATCCACATTCGTCCCGCCCCCGCTAAGCCCAGGGTCAAGGTCACAGACTTGGTGCGTTCGAAACCTTAACGCTGGATAAATGGCTTATAATTTATGTTTCCTTGCTCGGATCTGCTTCACATTTCACACAACGCATTGCTACCAATGGTCCTCTACCGCCCTGTGACAAATCCACATTCGTCCCGCCCAATCTAAGGCCAGGGTCAAGGTCACAGACTTGGTGCGTTCGAAACCTTAACGGCTGGGTAAGTGGCTTATCATTTCTGTTTCCTTGCTGTATCTGCTTCACATTTACACACGCATTGCTCCAATGGTCCCCTCTACCGCCCTGTGACAAAATCCACATTCGTACGCCCCCGCTAAGCCCAGGGTCAAGGTCACAGACTTGGTGCGTTCGAAACATTAACACTGGGTAAATGGCTTATAATTTCTGTTTCCTTGCTCGTATCTGCTTCACATTTCACACACGCATTGCTCCAATGGTCCTCTACCGCCCTGTGACAAATCCACATTCGTCCCGCGCCCGCTAAGCCCAGGGTCAAGGTCACAGACTTGGTGCGTTCGAAACCTTAACACTGGGTAAATGGCTTATAATTTCTGTTTCCTTGCTCGTATCTGCTTCACATTTCACACACGCATTGCTCCAATGGTCCTCTACCGCCCTGTGACAAATCCACATTCGTCCCGCGCCCGCTAAGCCCAGGGTCAAGGTTACAGACTTGGTGTGTTCGAAACCTTAACGCTCGGGTAAATGGCTTATAATTTCTGTTTCCTTGCTCGGATCTGCTTCACATTTCACACACGCATTGCTCCAATGGTCCGCTACTGCCCTGTGACAAATTCACATTCGTTCCGCCCCCGCTAAGCCCAGGGTCAATGTCACAGACTTGGTGCTTTTGAAACCTTAACGCTCGGGTAAATGGCTTATAATTTCTGTTTCCTTGCTCGGAGCTGCTTCACATTTCACATACGCATTGCTCCAATGGTCCTCTGCCACCCTGTGACAAATCCACATTTGTCACACCCTCGCTAAGCCCAGGGTCAATGTCACAGACTTGGTGCGTTCGAAACCTTAACGCTCGGGTAAATGCCTTATAATTTCTGTTTCCTTGCTCGGATCTGCTTCACATTTCACACACGCATTGCTCCAATGGTCCTCTATACCACCCTGTGACATATCCACATTCGTCCCGCCCCCGCCAAGCTCAGTGTCAAGGTCACGTCACAGACTTGGTGCGTTCAAAACCTTAACACTCGGGTAAATGGCTTATAATTTCTATTTCCTTTCTCGGATCTGCTTCACATTTCACACATGCATTGCTCCATTCGTCCTCTGCCACCCTGTGACAAATCCACATTCAAATATGCCTTGTTTTCTTGGCTGCCAGCGGGGGCATTCGTGTGCCGACAGGCAACATTTCTAGTTTAATTTCCATAAAGAAATTTGTACCTACTAGATGGGACCACAGCTTCAACAATAATTAAATCTATATTTTAATTAGTCAAGATCCAGAGCAGAATAAGTGCAGGTTATTGGAAAATAGGTCCCACAACATCCATAAGAAAAATGAAAGTAGCAGAGAATAGCAAAATGTGTGGTAACGGGTTAGTGTTTTAGGGAAAATCAATGGTGGTGTGCCACCTTAGTCGGATCCCTGACGGTTATTGGTTTGCATCGGTAACGGGCCAGTTTGACGGGCCAGGTGTAATGTAACTTACTATAAAAATGTGATTGTTTTCAATTACGTACATTATGTAATTTAATTATGAGGATACGTGTATGTATAAAACACATTAGTAAGTCAAACACCATACATACATATACAATTTAGTTAATATAGATTAGAGAATAATAAATGGTGCGAAATCGTCAAGGGGGTAATAGTAGTTCACTATGAACAAACTCGTGCGGGTGTTTTGAGGTCACTGACACAGTTTGCTTGCAAATGTTGATCCATTACTACCCAGTTTCACTTGAGGTACATGTGGGGGTGTTGGTCATGTGATGTAAACAATTTCCGTGGCCAATACAAAATGTAAACAATATTGGAGGACATGACGAGGTTGGATTTTTCTTTCTTATGAATAAGTGAACCTATTGTTTAATTCATGCAGAACCAGTACAGAACGGATGCAGGTCATGTACAAGTAGGTCCCACAACATCCATACGAATAGTGAAAGTAGGAGACTGGCCTTATTGGATGGGATTCGGTTATAGTATAATATTATAGTAAAACTATTTGGTGTCTTCTAACCTATGCTGTGATAATTTGTGGGTGAAATCTTACATCAACACCGGCATTGGAGGTGTGACTTGAACAGCCAATCAGATGTCGGACTATAATTTATTAGAGGGAGAATTACATGAGCGGACAGCAATGCCATCTGACGTCATAATGACGCACTACTAACCCATATATTGCTTGCATCATTCTGCTTGCGGCTTTCCGCTTTCGGACTGTAGCTTGATGCTAACTTCCTGCGGCTTTGTCCTTACTGCTTTCGGCCTTATTCAAAGTGCTAAGTGATTTGTTCTTACTTTCTATTGCAAATGCTTAGTGCAATAAAACAGGGACACGAATAAGGACGTATCAATAATTGTAATGTAAATAAGACGAATTAACAAAGCAATCAGCAGAATGGACATGTAATAAAGACAAACAAAACAAGTAGATTTCAAATGTAATAAATACAAATGACGAATGAAATAACATGAATATAAGTTGTAATGTCATCAGCAAGCAAGCATCAAGTCACATAGAATTATGGTGACCCCTAAAAGTCGGTACCGGTATCATCCGGGGCCGGTATCATCCGGTACCTATTTCACGGTAACGGTAACGTGTGGCTGGCGCTGTGGAAATGCGTGTAATTGCCCAGCTGTGATGGTCAAGTCTCAAGGGAAATAACAATTACACGGTCATTTAGACACAGATAAGTGTAGCTGAATGAATAGTATGCGTAATTTATCAAAATTCAGTTGGGGAAAAATGTTATTTCTTCACCAAACTTGCAAAGTTGGAACTGCTAATGAGAATCTTTTTTTTTTTGATACGGTTCTAAAGAACTCCCAACTTGTCATGTGTCGGGAAGAAATAAAACAAATACTTGAGAATGCTGATCAAACTACTCACTTTAACTGGTGCTCTGATGTAAGGGTTACTAGCTAAACAATATTAGTATATGTACCGTAGCAGTATTTACATATTCGCATAGTGTTTAAGATATGTTTCGCAAACGTTAAACGGTCATTCAGACACATATAAGTGTACCTGATTGAAGTGTGTGGGCAATTTATCAATATTCAGCTGGGAAGAATTATATGTTACTTCTTCGCAAATTGCCACGTTCGGATTGCTAATTAGAATCGTCTCGTTGATACGATTCTAAAGAACTCCCAACTTGCCATTTGACGGGAGGAGTAAAACAAATACCTGGGAATGTTGATCATATTACGCACCTTGAATGGTGCTCTGATGTAAGGGTTACTAGCTAAATAATACAATATTATGTGCCGTGCCGTTTTTACTGATTCGCTTAGTGTTCAAATATATGATTGATTATTGGTGTTTAACTGCCTATCAACAGCCAGGGTCATGTAATGCCGGGCCAACGGGATGGATTATCCCGCATTCAAGCTGTCCATAATGAGGGAAATTCCCAAAATCAGAACTCAATATTTACACTATATATAAACTATATATATTCAGTTCTGAAATTAGAATATAGATCAATATACTGACCTGGTGCCAGGTCCATGCCACACCAGAGTCACTTAGCTCTTGCCCCAAAGTAATATGATTAGCTATGATAAGCTTATTACTTCTTAATGCAGCATAACATGATTTATCTCTCAAGTATCAGGGGCCAAGACGGTACATGAGGGCCAAGCCATGTAAGTCGACATTCCGGTAAAGATGAACGCCGATCTTTAAATTACCCTTCAGTGCTCACAACCACCACCCAAATGTTTAAATATAGTTTGCAAGCGTTGTATTATTATGTGGGAAATGGGAAATATGGAAGGAGGTAGATTACCATAACAGTATGATAGGTTTTAACATTTATTCAAGTCTTAAACAAATGATCATGTCATGTGAAATGCAATTATGAATGTACCTTTACAACATACAGAGTAAATCAAGTATGATAGCCCATTTCGTGTTCATTTAAGAATTATTTCCGACTGCGTGTGGTAATTGTTATTGGAGTATGAAAAGAGCAGATGACTGATCACACAAATTGTATAAATTCACGTAGCTTGCGGAGCAGATTTATACTACATTTGTGTTCAGACATCTGCCACTTCATACTCCAATAACAACACAAGCAGTGGGAAAAATATTATACATGTAAATAGGAATAACTCAATGAACTTGACTCGGATTTCAATCTGAGTTTTATTTTATTAGGACTCTGGAATTCTACCGTCTGTCAGGCAAAATATAGTTGGACGTCAATTATGCACGCACATATCGTGAATCAGGGTGTGCAGTCTAAATGATGATTCTAATAAATACTGAATGGAAAACAATTGATCAGGCTGCGCGAATGCCCAGGCTAATCTGGGGTTACGCTATCCTTGAAACCAATGAGTAATTTGATATGGTGGTCAGATACATTATTGTGCGCCTATGTAAAGCATATGCCGCCATTTGAAGAAAACAGGCATATGCTAATTATTTACTATGTTAAGAGATGGCATAGCGAATAACATATGAAACGCATCGGACATAAAGTACCTTCGGGTATTTGGAATTTTCGCCATAAATGGTTTTGAAAATTGAACCGAATTTCTGCAAATGACGTTAGAATTTACCGAGCCAATGCGAAACTTAATTCCGCATTTCCTCTGGAATGTTCGTCAAATTTGTTCATTATTTACTGAAATTACATGCAATTGTCAAGACCATTTATACGGCGAAAATTCCAAATACCCGAAGGTAAGTTATGTCGCGGCGCGTCTCATATAACATAACCAATGACACACACACACACGCACGCACGCACGCACGCACGCACACATACATACATACATGCCAGAAGCTAGTCATTTTTTTTACTAGATCCATGTATATTGACGATCGCTGGCAATGTAATACACATTAATTAAATCATGAATACTGACTTTTCTTACAAAATGTTTTTACTTCTGTCTGTTCCACATTATTGTTTTGCAGCACATTAGAATCGTCTCCAACACTTATAGCTTATAATAAAACAAATTATTGTCTAGTGAACCATATCATATGATCTGATAGTCACTGACAGAAAAAGTTATATTAACCTCGGTATGTTATCGACAAGCAACAGTGAATATTATCATACCGTGCGTAGGCTGGTTTGGTGTTATCATCAAGCGAGGATTATACTGCCTGTTGGTATGCGTGTATTTCATCGTTAGTAATTTTATCCCATGCCAGGTGCGCTATGATACCTGCTTCACAATAGTGTGATTCATCTCATAATCGAGACACGCCATGGATTTTGTACTTGCGGACACTTTCACAGAACAAGTGCTATTCCGTGAATGACGCCAAATGTTGGCGCACATTTAGGTCAGTACATACGGAATACGCATGTGTCTGATCTGAACTGTATGTCAACTTGTGTCTTTCTTTATGAAACTACGCATGGTATGGTACAAATCATCTGTTTACATAATACATTCATCAATTTATTTTCAATTTACAGTTTTGCAGTGGGAGCATTCCCATTTCCAGTTCAGTGACGACCTTCTGTCGTGACTAATCCCGACACAACGTTGGTGGTGCCACTTCCTACATTTCCTGTTGATACATGCAACCATGTTATCAACAAAATCGGGTTCGTACACATTGAAGATGTGTGCTAATTAATTTCTGGAGGCGGGTCGTTGTGAAGGCGACGGTCTCGAGATTCAGGGGGTGTGTCTGCATTTGATTGGCCGACGGAACACGTCATTGCGACGTTACTGACATCATTTCTCCATATATGGTATTACCGTAAGCACGAGAGTGGTGTAAACTGTGGTGTATTTTCTGTATACTACAGTCATTCGACATAACCTTCTGTGAGCTTTACTTTCGGGTTTCCTTTGTTATATTCGCAGAATGATCAATAATGAGGACACGGGAAATCCTAAACTGGATCGTTACAATACTGCAGCCAATCAGGTGGCGATGTGTGTGTGGGATTCTTTCGGAAAGAGATATTTTTCTGTAACTCTGGTAGCTAAAACGTTTGTAACTAACAATATACTAAACACAGATGTTTAAAGTGAATATATTTGGGGACCTAAGGCATTTATTATGTTCCAGAGTCGTAAGTCAGCAGAAAATTTGAAACGTGTGGTGTTTGAGCGAGCCCGAAACTAAGCCTGTCTATGGCATTGTCCCAAGCTCTTGCCAACCTTGAAAGGCTATACTGTATATTGTAAGGAAATGGGTGGATGGGGTAACATTTTTCAAATGAGCCATTTATTGGGTCCTATGTCCGAGTCTTCCACCTGTGAGTAAGACCTGACGTCAAGCTAATGACAACGTTCATGACATCATGATGATACCTTGTAACGTGACGTCTCCCAAGTCAAGATGGCCGCGTTCAGCTCACAGGAACAGCGTACCCACATTAAATGTACATGCCCACTCAGTAGGCCACATGTCAGGATATGATATAGGGAGATAGGTAGTTTTGCATATTATGTAGATATGACATTTTCTGGTAAAATAAAATAAACATTCATTGACCATTACCCCACGTTTTGATTGGCATTATTATACTTTTTATATCAGAGGTAAATTTCCACACTGCTATCAGGGGTGATAACCGTGTTTCCTTAAAATGTTAACGGACATTACTATTTATTCTCTGTATGTATTATTTATTCTCTGTATGTATTTATTTTTTGGATGTGCATTGATCATACTTTAATCTGTCGAAAATAAGGTGACGCATTTAATTAGTATAAATAATTAAAAAATATCATGCCTCATTTATATATGAAAATAGCCTGATAACACCGCGAGTGACTATTATCAGTACAAATAATATGACTAAATGATTATATCTGTATAGGGAACATATGTAATTTTTAGAACTTGTGGAATGTAGTGACACTATTATAAACAAGTAGCGAGGTGGGTCCTTGAATTCAATACTACATAATATACTATTCACGTTGTCATATAGCATTGCGTGACAACATGATATAAACGTTGTCAAAATAACGTTGCTACAATAACGTCGCTGCAACCAAATATGTGACAGTTCTCATAACATAATATTCACGTTGTCATATAGCATTTGATATACACGTTGTCAAAATAGCTGGCTAATAACTGGCTAAATACGTTACGTTGCCACCTTTCTCCTTCAAAGTTATATCTGACACAAATGCGTTACATTGCCAACCATGTTTACCCACCTACATAGATTACCAAATTTACTCATGTTGTTACCTTGCAACCTGACTTTAAATAAACGTATGTTCTGTTCTGTTCCGTTCAGCTATTAATTAACCCTTTCAACACCACAGGCCTGTATAGTGGTATTGGCAAATAGTGTAGATCAATATGAGCCAGCTCGTGACGAGATGTCTCCTCGGGATCCGCACTTTTTTCAAGTAATATTCCCATTTTTTAAAACAAAAACACCCCTTTTTCATAACGGACAAGTCTGAAAATCATTGTGTGACGGTTAAATTGGTTGCAAATTTAACATATCAAATTCCATTCCAGTTACCAGGGATACATCGTCCCAGTAGTTACTTAGGGGTGAACGAGTTAAATATATATTTAGATGCGCCTACTATTGGTTCCATAATGTATTATTACGGTAGCTGATGTCTTTTTCACTGGCGGTCATCTTTTTTATGCGAATTGTGAAAAGTATATCATGCACAGATGAATACAGTATCTATGTCTAAACATATTGGCACAACAAATGTTTCGTGCGCTCGGAAGCTACCGACAACCCTTCGCGCCCGGGGGTTTATACAGTGGAAATGTAATGTGTTTACTCTATGAACCGCCACAGTCAGCCAGATCTGCCAAAAACTAATTATTTTGCGGTTTATTTGCTGTCAGTCAGCAGTGATTATATAACGGCTCTCACATGACCAATGTCAGCCACCTGCATCGTCCATGGATCCGAATTCACAGCTACAACTCGAAATTAGGCTCCGCCTACATAGTAGCTATAGTTGTTACACAACCTATCTAAAACGTACAGTGTACGTGTTTTGTTTTGTCTGAAAGTGCGGTCCGGAACCAGATTAACACACCCAGCCTAGAGATACGGTCATGTGTCTTCAGGGCAACACATTTGGAATTAAACAAATGCTGAAAGAAAATACTGTCTAATTCCCAAGTATCTGACTTCAATGTGTGCCTAATTATCGGGAGAGAGAGCAGTAACGGCATTATGGGCCGATGTATGGTCATTTAGTATCCTCATCCTCGGAATTATTTGGCTACCGTGTCTGATTCCCATCTCTTGAGAGTTTTGTGCTATCTAATTGTTGGTTCTTTTATTTTCAGTTTATCACAGAAAGTGGATGCAAGGCGAGCGAATAATAAATCAAATTGAAGACTGTTCGTATGTTAAAAAACAAAACAGGTTTTAATGACGTTACGTCCTGGCGTAAATAATCTTGCCAAATCATTACGTTGTAAACTACAGCGGACCTCTCCAAACCGGACACCCTTGTTTGCCCCCAAGGTGTCCGGTTTGGAGATGTTCCACTGTAAATCAGACATGTGAGCACTTCATGATACTTCATTGATAGTGTTTTGCAATCATGAACATTCATTGTAATCAGAGATACATAACAGCGACACATCTAAGGTAAACATCTATATTTTCCCGAGTGTCCGGTTTAGTAGGGTTCCACTGTACATGCTAGAATTTTTACGTTGCCAACAATAAACTCCCAACCACAACTCGTCCCTTTTCCCTTGAGCTGTCACATAATAATTTATTATACCACGCTCTGTCGATGGCCAATCAAAATTGCCCTTGAAACCTGTAGCACAATTATGTTCGGGGCGGTATTTCAGCATTCATATTGTCATTGGATTTATAAGAGTGAATGCTTGCCTATTTGAGAAGACCGACATATTGTGCAAATTAAGGTATGTACTTTTCTACAACATGTTCCATGTTAATTATGCAAAACAAAGCATCGACTTTTTACGTCCAATATGTTGTTTTAATATGTTACTATGAACAAAATAAAATATATATTTCAAGTAGTTATTCAATCGTCCGCCAAAAATGCACTTTAATGTAATTTAGTAAAACGTTGTTGGACTGTACCTATATATCCCCGTAATCACCCAATGACATAATACTGCTATTCGATTTGATCAGGTGCTAGACTGGGCAACATTTAATAAGCCGAGTCTAGTCATAGTCATATATCAGAGCTAGGCTTGTAACTAATGGCAACCGACCATACCATTTGTGTAGAAATAAGTTTATTAGTTAATTATCAATCTTGAAACAGTATCATTATATATGTAGATAAAGTGTACATACATTACATTGAAGTCAATTATTCCTGGATGTCCAATTGAGAGAGGCTCAACTGAAATAATATTTATTACATTAAATATATGTGACATTCTAATGCATTCGAAAAAAAAGAGAAGTTATTATATAATTTTGTTTTGTTCATGACTTTGTACAACTTTTTAACTTACAACTAAATTTCATTTTAGATAACTGGATTAATGCAACGCAGACGGCAATGAAATGGCGGGGGAGACGCATCAAATTTGGAGTCTGATGGAAATTCACCTGTTAGACTCATAATGGAAGATTCTGCCAGTGAAGGTATGTGTTATGCACCTATCAATAGTGGCATTGGCAATAGTACAACCGTGATAGCAAAATGGCAATACAGTGGAACCTCTCTAAACCGGACACCTCTCGAGGTCCTCAGGGTTTCCGGTTTAGAGAGATACCATTGTAATTAAACACTCGATGGTCACATCTTTGTTCATTTTTCTGTTATGAACAGACAGGACAATGACATACATTACATTGAAACCCATCTAAATAAGACACATTCGGAGGGTGTTCGGTTTAGAGGGGTTCCACTGTACTATATGGTGGCTCGTTAGGGACATTTCGTTTCTTCGTGACGCCGGAACATAGATTAGCGTGGCGAAGAAACGAAGAAACGAAGTTTAATAAATAAACTTCGTCTTTTCACCACGCTATTTATCGTCTTTTCGCCCTGAAGGGACTTTAATTATCGCCCTGTCAGATCGATAATTTGCAAATTTACACCTGGCAAATATAAGCGCCTTAACCTTCGTTTCTTCGTTTCGTCGCATTGTCTCATTGTTTTACGCCTACATGACGCTATTTATCGTTTCTTCGCGGTTTCGTCGTTCCTTCGTGGCGAAGGAACGAAACCGCGAAGAAATCATAATTATCGCTTCTTAATCCTCGTCTTTTCGCGCGAGGAACGATAAAAGAGACGAAGATTAGCGCGTTCCGGTCACACATGCGCAGATGCGTACTAACAATTAAGACTGCCATTGTATGAATAATAATATATCAATGTTTTGTCTCTCTTTTTTTTATGTCTACCGTTTTATATATGTACTGTATAAGTAAGAATAATAGAATCAGATTGGATATCAAATTACTTGTGCATTAAATTAATTATATTAATTGCTACTTTTGATTTTCAGATTTAATTCATGTAAACATGGTAAACCCGAAAGTAGAAACTAATAGAATTAATTTAATCCACATGCACTTTGATAGCCAAATTTCAATTCGTATAATCTTACATACACAGTACATATTTAAAACGTCATACATAAAAAAAACCCAGAGAAACAACACGGATATATTATTAATTAATTATAAAATGGCAGTCTGCTTGTTAGTACAGATCTGCGCACGTGCGACCGGAACGAGCTAATATTCGTCTCTTCTCCTTTCGGGGGTGAAGGGACGAAGAGACGATAATTATCGTTTGGGACGAAAATTATCGTTTGCTCGTGGCGAAGAAACGAGGAAACGAAGATTAAGGACACTAAATTTCGTCTCTTGACTAGTTCCTTCGTGACGAAGGAACGATAATTCGCGTCCTGCAGGCGTTAAACAGCGTCGCGACGAAACGATGAAACGAAGATTAAGGGGTGTTAATTCGAGAGGCGCAAATTTACGCGGCGCAAATTTAATCGACCTTATAGGGCGATAATTTTCATCCCTTAGGGGCGAAGAGACGATCATTAGCTTATTACGAAAAGACCAAGTTTAATTATTAAACCTCGTTTCTTCTCTTCGCTAATCTTCGTTCCGTCACCACGAAGAGACGAAATGTCCCTAACGAGCCACCATAGTATTATTACAGTTCCTCCACTATCTCATATATAGTTGCATAGTTTTTAAACGGGATTTTTGTGTCACACATGCGTGAGGTAGACGTATTCACCTATTCGCCAATATGTTTATACATTCTTTAAAGTTCCCGCTTTCTCTGGGCTCATGACCATCAAACTTCATCCATGCCTGTCTGGCATTGATGGTTCACTACCCCGGGTGTTTTCATATTTGATTCCCCAAGGTCAAGGTCACTGAGGACTTTCACGTTTTTATCATTTGCATTTATTTCTTTTGTTTTGCAAATACAATTTAACCCTTTGTCCGATTGGAGCAGCTGTCATCTTCAGCACTCAATCTCTTGTCAATTGTGTTTTAATGTGTTGCGTCTGTTCTGCAAATACATATTTTCTCTCGGCCAAATGTAGTATTTTCGGGACAAATAATCCCGTACATGTAACAGTATCGAAATGCACAACGAACCAAAAATACAATATTCCCACATGTACATTTGTATTTTTATGTTTTGCTATAAACATAAAATCAATTCAAAGTTGAGTTGCAAATACATTGTATAATAAATAATGGAATTATATTATTAATGCAATACATGTACTATCTGTGTATACGCCCGTTCGAAACAAAAATAGAGGACGTATTTGTATTCACCATGTACGGGCGGGCCGGCGGGCCATGGACACAGCTTGTCCACGAAATAATATGAGTGCTACTCGACGGACCGTGACCAACTTAGGCATATATGTTTATCACGGCAAGACAAAGACCCCTATTGATTTTTAAAAGTTGCAGATGACTTATCTCCCCTTGGTGGACAGTTTTTTAATTTTCGCATTATGTAACATTTTCCACGCAATAACTCAAGTTCCACTTGACACATCTGAACCACCAAATTCAGCATACATGTTTATCACGGCAATACGAAGAATCACATTTCAAAAACTATCGAATTATTTATGTCCCCTTGGTGGCTATTTTTTACGTTCGCCTTTTTTCCATGCAATAACGCAAGTTATGCTTCGGTATACATATGCAAGAGGGAATTGATCGATTTTCCACACAAAATAATGAGCTATTTCCGCGCTTATAATGGCTATTTTTAATTTTCGCGTCTGTATCTTTTTCCTCGTGATCACAATGTATACTTGTTTATTATGGCAAGAAAAATAACCCTATTGAGTTTCTTATTTTTTTCCAGCGTGTTATCTCCCCTCGTTTACTGGCTATGCCTCGACGAGCGTATATTATGACCTACGGCACTCTTATTTTATGTTATGTATTAGCCGTAACATATTAGCTGGTATTGGTAGACCAGAACATAGATGGTGTTTCATTTGACTGTACATGTCTGTATTTTACAGGAGACGATGAAATGTGCGAGATTGACCAAGAACCAAAAGAAGGACAAGACTACGGCACTACGTAGACAACTTCTGCCAGCTTCTGCCTAAAGTTCCATCACTTCATGGGAATTTCGACCCCGTTAACCGACCTAAACTGACAATAGCTGTTGACAAGATTGTCACAATCAATATTTTGTTGTAACTGTATTTCTGTTCAACCGAGATAGTAATGTTCTATTCTATTGCTGATTAAAGCAATACCGTTTTACTCCAAATGCTGCTGTTGTGTATAGAAGCATCCTGATGCCAATGCTAAAATATATGTAACTCCTAATTAGGAGATACTACATGTATCTCCTAATTGAGATACTAACTCCTATTTAGTAGATAGTAACTCCTGATTAGGAGATACTAAGTCATACTTGGGAGTTATTATCTCTAATTAGGAGACACTGAACGAGATTTTTTTTAGCATTGACACATATAGTAATTCCTAAAGATCCATAAGTCATATTGGAGATCATAGCTCATAATTAGGAGATACTAGCTCATAATAGGAGAAGTTACTAAGTCCTAATTATGAGATAATAGGTCCTAATTAGGAGTTGCTATCCAATTAGGAGATACAATACTTCATTGGCACCAGGACGCTTCCATAGTTGTGTCATGCCGATTTAAATAAAACAAAATCACCAAATGTGGCTAAGTTAATGTTTTTACATTCCAGCAACGTCTCTCGTTGTAGTGTTCATGTAGCACTATTTTACATTGTATGAAAACGTGGTCGTAATGACGTTGTTTAGGAACATGTTCTTGACATGCAGTGTGTGATTTTACGTTGTGATCTGTACTTCAAGGAAACTTTGAACATATGTGACATAAAAATCACTACGTGAAATTGTATGTCAATGAATGTTTTCATACAATGTAACATCACTACGTCAAATCTAGCCAAGAACACGTTTCTGGATAACGCTGCACCAACGCTAAAATTATGACAATGATACAACGTAAAATCACTACGTGAAATCTACGACAGGAAAACTTTCTTAAAATATGTTGTACCAACGTTATTATGCCAACGCTTCAGGAATGTTGTTGCACAAGGTAAATTCCCCTACGTTTTGTATCAATGTCATTATGCCAACGTTTTCTGAATGTTGTCTTAAAACAAAACGTTAAAATCCCTAAGTGAAATCTACGTGAGGAAAAACTTTACCAATTTATGTTGTACCAACATCAGTATGCCAACGTCTTGTGAATGTTGTATTAAAACGTACAATCACTACGTGAAACCAACGACAGGAAACTCGTTCCTAATTACGTTGTTCCAACGTCGATATGCCAATGTTTTGGGTATGTTGTCTTAAAACGTATAAAATAACTACGTGAACTCTACGACAGGAAAACTTTCCTGAAGTACGTTGTACCAACATCATTATGAAAACGTAATGTGAATGTCGTCATAAAATGTATAATTACTACGTGAAATCTACGACAGGAAAACTTTCCTGCAGTACGTTGTTACAACGTCATGACGAAAACGTCTTGTGAATGTCGTCATAAAACGTAAAATCACTACGTGAAATCTACGACAGGAACACTTTCCTGGAGTACGTTGTACCAACGTAATTATGAAAAACGTCTTGTGAATGTCGTCATAAAACGTAAAATTCACAACGTGAAATCTACCACAGGAAAACTTTCATGAAGTACGTTGTACCAACGTCATTGTGGCAATGTCTTGTGAATGTCGTCATAAAACGTAAAATCACTACGTGAAATCGACGACAGGAAAACTTTCCTGACGTACGTTGCTACAACGTCATTATGAAAACGTCTTGTGAATGTCGTCATAAAACATAAATTCACTACGTGAAATCTACGATAGGAAAACTTCCCTGAAGTACGTTGTACCAACGTCATTATGACAACGTCATGTGAATGTCGTCATAAAACGTAAAATCACTACGTGTAATATACGACAAAAAAACTTTCCTGAAGTACGTTGTACCAACGTCATTATGAAAACGTCTTGTGAATGTCGTCATAAAACGTAAAATGACTACGTGCAATATACGACAGGAAAACTTTCCTGAAGTACGTTGTACCAACGTCATTATGAAAACGTATTGTGAATGTCGTCATGAAACGTAAAATCACTACGTGAAATCTACGACAGAAAAACTTTCCTGAAGTACGTTGTTACCACGTCATTATGACAACGTCTTGTGAATGTTGTCAAAAAAGGTAAAATCACTACGTGAAATCTACGACAGGAAAACTTTCCCGAAGTACGTTGTGCCAACGTCATTACTATAACGTCTTGTGAATGTCGTCATAAAACGTAAAATCACTACGTGAAATATACGACAGGAAAATTTTCCTGAAGTACGTTGTACCAACGTCATGGTGAAAACGTCTTGTGAATGTCGTCATAAAACTTAAAATCACTACGTGAAATCTACGACAGGAAAACTTTCCTGAAGTACGTTGTACCAACGTCATGGTGAAAACGTCTTGTGAATGTCGTCATAAAACGTAAAAACACTACGTGAAATATACGACAGGGAAACTTTCCTGAAGTACGTTGTACCAACGTCATGGAAAACGCCTTGTCAATGTCGTCATAAAACGTAAAATCACCACGTGAAATCTACGACAGGAAAATTTTCCTGAAGTACGTTGTTACAACGTCATTACTAAAACGTCTTGTGAATGTCGTCATAAAACGTAAAATCACTACGTGAAATATACGACAGGAAAACTTTCCTGAAGTACGTTGTACCAACGTCATTGTGAAAACGTCTTGTGAATGTCGTCATGAAACGTAAAATCACTACGTGAAATCTACGACAGGAAAACTTTCCTGAAGTACGTTGTACCGACGTCATTGTGAAAACGTTTTGTAAATGTCGTCATAAAACGTAAAATCACTATGTGAAATCTACGAAGTACGTTGTACCAACGTCTATGAAAAACGTCTTGTGAATGTCGTCATAAAACGTAAAATTACTACGTGAAATCTACGACAGGAAAACATTCCTGAAGTACGTTGTACCAACGTCATTGTGAAAAGTCTTGTGAATGTCGTCATAAAACGTAAAATCACCACGTGAAATCTACGACAGGAAAACTTTCCTGAAGTACGTTCTACCAACGTCATTGTGAAAACGTCTTGTGAAGTACGTTGTACCAACGTCATTGTGAAAAACGTCTTGTGAATGTCGTCATAAAAATTAAAAATCACTACGTGAAATCTACGACAGAAAACTTTCCTGAAGTACGTTGTACCAACGTCATTGTGGCAACGTCTTGTGAATGTCGTCATAAAACGTAAAATCACTACGTGAAATCTACGACAGGAAAACTTTCCTGAAGTACGTTGTACCAACGTCATTGTGAAAACGTCTTGTGAATGTCGTTATAAAACGTAAAATCACTACGTGAAATCTACGACAGGAAAACTTTCCTGAAGTACGTTGTACCAACGTCATTGTGAAAACGTCTTGTGAATGTCGTCATAAAACGTAAAATCACTACGTGAAATCTACGACAGAAAAACTTTCCTGGAGTACGTTGTACCAACGGCTTCATGGCAACGTAACTGCAACTTTCATAAAACGTTGTAACAACGTTCCTACAACCGAAAATTGTTAGCTGGGGAACGAGTATCTAGTTCACTATTTTCTGTGCTTGTGCTACTTATATGAACTGTATCCGTGTCACTCATACCTACGCCAAACTCATCGTCAAACGGAGGTAGCTGATTTGTCGCAATATATTGTCCCTAACGTGTTCGATGATATCGTCAGGCTTCACTATTTTGTTTGGAAATTTCATTTGTTCGGGGCTTATAGCAAAATGTTGAAATTGATCTTTGAAAGTGAAATTTCCTATTCCTGCTCTTCCGCGCAATGTTTCACAGTGACTTGAGTTCTGTAGGTAAAACATGCTTACAATGATATTGTCTACTGGCAATTTCTTGTTTGTTCACCCATTTTATGATGCTGTTGAACCCCTCTGAAATATTTTTCGTAATTCCAGATTTAGGATTATACAGATTTTCCTGTTCTAATAGCCATCTACCGGAGTAATTTTCAATTTCTGCTTTTATATGGCGGTCAAAACATAATCACCGAAAGCTTTCACGCCAGGGTCCGCTTAATGTTTCTAGTTTCTCGTGAAAGACGGCGTTTGATTCGGAGCGTAATAACGTATCTATATTCTGCATATACAAATAGATATTAGAGGTCGGTTATTTTCGTTGCCTCAGCCATTCTCGGACGTCACACTTAACGTGATTCCAACAATGGAATACGTTTGCGAATGGAAGTATATGCTCAATTGAATTGGTGAGGGCTGCTTCTCGATCTGCGACAAAGTTCATTTTTTTCTTTCCCATATTTGGACATTTTTCGACTAATACCGAGAGAAATCGTTCGTGAAATTGTTGATATTTTTTTTCATGCATCATGAAGGCCAGTGGTATTGTTGGCTCAACAAAAACAAAAAGTGTTTGTATACAAGTGGAGTTATATAAAAATTTCCACAGTCAAATGTCGTATCAATGGACATCAAGATGTTGTTCGTTACCTCTATGTCTAACAAGTTGTTAAAATCGTCAAGTGCTTCCTTTAGACCTATACTTATCATTAGTGATGGAAACAAATCAACCTGGTGGACGAATCCATCAAGCTGAAATGCAATTTGCAATGTATTATAAACTTCATCTTGCGACAAACGTCTGTGTCATGCCACTGCAGACACTTGATTTGCAATTTGTTTGTAATGTTTTGGTGCAGCAGCCACAGCGTCAATTCCGTCTACAGACGCCTTCAAATCATTATATATCATGGCAGGACCTCGCCCTTTTCCTAATTCACACTTTACAGTATCCATTACTGAGGGGCAGCTTCTGACATGGGGTCTTTCATTACGTTGTTTTGTATTTCCATGGGGAAGACCCCGAAAAGCCGTTTCGTCACCAACATAATGGTATAAAAAGAACCTGTCATTTCCCACTAAACTATATTCGCTCCGTACAAATTTACTGGAAGCATGTGCCTTCGGGTCAACTTTATTTTTGCAACTTTATTCTGTGTTTCGCTCTAATTATATTTGGGTTTTTGCTGGGGTTATTTTTTTACACCGTCATTGATCCACTGGTAGTCATCACAACGTCTGTCGTTTTTGTTTGTGAACGAAACAGTGTCTACTATGATAAGTTCCCCAGCTTTCGGCTTAATCGGTCGTCTAGTGCACATAATTTGTTCTGGAATTTCTCCATTGACGCAGGTGTGACGTTTTTTTGGATTTGGTGAATGTTGTGATTGTTCTGTTGCGTAACCACAGCCGCAGGGGGTGAATTGGTAATTTTCGATGGCGAAATAATAACTCCGCCTCCACGCTCCTCCTATGTCGTCTTGATTTCGTTTTCGAATATTTAGAAGTGTCTGTGATAGTAATATCTGGTATATCAAAATTATCCGGTAGATGTTCTATTTGAAGCAATGTATATTATATATTGGTCGGCGGCGTCGGGGGCTGTTTAACGTGTTTCAATGCAGTAGATTCGCCAGCTACATGCACAGCCACATGGCTAGCGTCGTGTCGAAATACTGGCTCCACTTTTTTGTAGATTGTTTTTTTTGCAGCAAATCACGACCAGTATAGTAGTATTCTGTATAATCAGTATTAATATACAAGGTTTGCCATGGCGCTCGGGCTAAGTTAACACTGTCTGGTGGATACGTGGAATACTAGTACCATGTTTCAAGATGGTACTATCTGATTCAGAGCAGATCTACACTGTTCCAAGCATCAACAACAAAACTGTGTTCACGTGTTCGTCGTCAACAAAGGGCAAACAATTCACGTTTGTAGCATACTTATAATTGATTGCATTCATCTGTGTGCCATCTTGCAGTGTACATTTAAAACCCAGATTGTTGTATGTATGCTTATGTATGCTTATGAATGCTTATGAGACGACTGTCTTGATGCAATAAACTAGTCTATTCTATTCCATGTTGAGCCACATGGGATTGATTACATAACTTAATTAACATGAATTAACATGAAGGCTAGATGCGTTTGATCTATGTTTGTGCGCCTTTGAACAGTTGGGTCATGTGATATCAGGACTGTATCAAGGCATGAGAAATTGTCGGTATGATCAGTGACATGCACCGGATTAATAAGTCATACAGCACGTAATTTACTTCACTATTTAAAACATTAATAACCAGATAAACATTTTCCCTATGCGCAAAATTCACTAACTGGAGCTTTCACCAAGAGACATTTCATTATATATATGCTGTATATGATCCATCGTGGGTCTTATTTCTATTGGTATTTATTTTCCAGAAATACGAACAAAACAACACACATTTTAGCATTTATTGATTGAAAAAATTATTAAAAATATTTTTCCAAGCCAATGTCGACTTGTAATATGTAATATCGGGGCATCGTATATTCATAGCTCTAGTACATGTATCCGTCAACGTAGCACCCACGCTATGTGCATATTGTATAACAACATAGTTATGGTATGTATATACAACACAACACAATTTCAAATTCAATAATAGCTTATTCTGAAACTCGTGTACACCATGTCTGTTTTTATGACGATTGCGCAACGTTGCAAGGAAAATACTGTTTTATTAGACTCTCCAGCCCCTGAACTCTATAATTAAATGTAAATGTTGATGAGAAATTACTGTTTTTGGAGTATAGTATGCATTTTCATAACTATATAACTATTATAACTCGTGCAATTGAGCGAGGGGGGGAAAACGGATGTAAACACTCGCCGTAGTAACTAAAAACCGACTACCCGATAGATTATATACACCGATAGTACATTTATGGACCATACATTGTATATTTAAATTCACGAGTTTGGCACGTTCTATAGTCAATAATTACTTTACTGGAGCATATAATAGGCTTTCTTATACACTATTTACGTTGATACCATCAATATGTACATGTGCTTGTCGTTTTATTTGTTAAATATATTTTCTTTAAATATATATTATTATGTTCAGGCGATATATGAAACTAGGTAATAATAATACAAATTTTCGTTGTTTTGACAGCGGAATTTTACTGATACACTTTTTTCAGAATCAGAAAATAGGTTGGAATTAAATATCATGCACAGGTATCAGTCGTATCTGGACCGTGTAGCTAAACGAGTACACACAATTACATAGCGATTATACACGCGCAATAATAAATTCAGTAGCCATCAGGCCACACCTACTTAGCAAAATCACCTGCTGCGCTACGCCTCTCACAAACCCATTAGTGAGGTACCGGAGAGTACCGGCTGTTCTAAAGGAGGTACCGGCTTTTAGGGTTCGCCTAGAATTATGGCGGATATTACCTTCCATAGTAAACACCCTTTCTACAGGTGTTTTGTCACCGGGTTCATTTCAACAATATTTATTTCAATATCATACGTGATATGCATACATGTAGAGGAGTTTATTATATAGACTCTCGCACACACGAACAAGGACATTGTTATCACTAAGCTACCTCACTGGCTGCCCTGATAATAAAATGAATGAACGCAAATCCTCAGTGATCTGCATCTTGTGTGTTCAGACATTGGGTGTAGGCAAAACAAAGCCCCATCTCTAGACATACGTTGTGGCCAAGTATTAGTAAAATCTTTGAAGTGGTTCACAAGTTATTAAGGTGTTACTAACGCATGCACGCATGCACGCACATACATGGATAATCAGGCCATACAAAAGTACTTTGGTTCTCACACAGGGCATTTTAACGTCATTGAAAAATAACGAGATGGCCGCGGCCCGTATGTCGTTCCCGCCGAGGCTTTGATAGTATACCGAAAAACTTTAACCAAAAAAAAACTTGAACCAACAACTTGAACCCGGACGCACGTACGTACGGACGGACGTCAATGTGCCGAATATATCATGCTGTCGCAAGGCATGACAAAAACATACTGCAAATTCGCCACATGATGAATCAAAACAGTACCGTGCACAAATATGTTAAATCCAATCATGCCTGACAAAAATCTGGTGATTTTTCACGTCTAAAGAGGTCGTAGTAACTAGATAGAATATATATGTGACCCACATGCAAAATTGACATGCAAAATGCATCTGGTGACTTCAGTAAAATCAGACCAACATCTTAAACAAAGAAAACTAGATTGGTCAGTAAGCAAGGCTTACGGAATACCCAGAAAACAGTTAATATATTTACAAGTATATGTTATTACCGATCTGAGGAACAGCAATACAGACCTCGATCGGGCTTGTTTGGGCTAGGCGGAGATTATTTAGTGTCCTATACTTATAGCTAGCATAGTTAATGGTAATGTTAGTAGTTATAATATTATTATAGGATATATATCATGTATGCGCACGGGCGGGTATGTGTTGATCATTACAGTAACTCTTTCAAATTATTTAAGAACTTATTGAATGCATCATATGTTTGTGAACGATTCTCCATGACTTTTGAGACAATAAGTAAATCGTAATACATCATTTTTAACATATTCGATCCTTGCAACATTTTATCATCAATAAAATGTGATTTATAAATGCAATATGCTCTTTGGCTAAGTATGATATTCATAAATTCATATCTTTTAAGTTGAACTTTATATCCTATAATTAGAAATTCTAGTGACTGGAAATATTTGCTAATTCCCATTTTGCTGAAAACATCTGATATTTTTGTCCAAAATTCATTCAAATATTTACATGTAATGAAAAAGTGATCATATGTTTCTTTTCCATTACAGTATTTACAATTTGGACTATTTGATATTTTCCATGTAAACAGATTCTCATGTGTTGCTAGTATTCTGTGAATAGCTGCTTTGTACTTAAATTGTTTGACGCGGTTGTCAATTAATATATTGTTTAATACAAAACAAGAAACGAGGCAAAGCCACGAAGTCCAGGTTTTTTCCAAGCATAGACACTTCGATAACATAATTATACCCACTTTTTGTAGACTAGATGGTCGTGGCCTGCATGTCGCGCCTTGGGGCGAGGCATGGACACTAAAAAAATAGATATAGTAGATGGAAAAACTTTAACCAAAAAACTTTAACCGGACACACGGACGAACGGACGGACGTATGCCAAAATGACGACGATATCGCGCTTTCCGCAAGCTGGTGCGACAATGATGATAAACACCCATGTGAAGTATCAAGGTATTGGGTGAAGCAGTTGCAGAGATACAGTACACGAAAAAACTTTAACAAAAAAAATCAAAGTAATTTGACCTTGACATTGGGCACAGGGGCCACACGGTTGGGGGGTAGAATGAAAATATGGATGATGATAAACACCCATGTGAAGTTTCAAGGTAATGGGCGAAGCAGTTGCAGAGATATAGTATAACAAAAAAGTTTTAACCAAAAAATTTAACCAGACGTACGTTAAAAAGTTAACGATTGAAAATGGCTAAGTCAATTATGTAGAAATAATAGGTGAAGGTAAAAAAATAAAAAAAAAAAATGGTCACTGTTGGATAGTTGTATGTGGTAGGCACCCCTTGGTTATGAAGCTGTGAAAGTTTGGTGGTCCTAGGTGGTACAGTACCAAAGAAATGGACTTAAACACGAAAACTTAACATTGTAAACGCGAAAACTTAACACTGAAAATGGCTAAGTCGACTGCGCGGAAAAAATGGGTCAAGTTCAAAAATAAGTAACATGTTGGATAGTGATATGTGGTGGGCACCCCTTGATTATGAAGCTGTGAAAGTTTGGTGGTCCTAGGTGGTACAGTAACAAAGAAATGGACTCAAACACGAAAACTTAACATTGATTGTGGATGCCGCGCCCGGCCCGCCCGCCGCTCCGGCTTTCGCCAATCCAATAGCCAGGCCATTTGATAAAAAAAAAAAAGGCTAAAAAATGGTCACATGTTGGATAGTTGTATGTTGGTAGGCACCCCTTGGTTATGAAGCTGTGAAAGTTTGGTGGTCCTATGGTGGTACAGTACCAAAGAAATGGACTTAAACACGAAAACTTAACATTGAAAACGCGAAAACTTAACATTGAAAATGGCTAAGTCGATTGCGCGGAAAAAATGGGTCAAGTTAAAAAAAAAGTAACATGTTGGATAGTGATATGTGGTGGCACCCCTTGATTATGAAGCTGTGAAAGTTTGGTGGTCCTAGGTGGTACAGTAACAAAGAAATGGACTCAAACACGAAAACTTAACATTGATTGTGACGCCGCCGCGCCGCCCGCGCCCGCCCGCCCACCCGCGCGCCCCGCACCCGCGCCCGCTTTCGCCAATCCAATAGCCAGGATTTTTTTTATAACAAAACCTGGCTAAAAATGGTCACATGTTGGATAGTTGTATGTGGTAGGCACCCCTTGGTTATGAAGCTGTGAAAGTTTGGTGGTCCTAGGTGGTACAGTACCAAAGAAATGGACTTAAACACGAAAACTTAACATTGTAAACGCAAAAACTTAACATTGAAAATGGCTAAGTTGACTGCGCGGAAAAAATTGGTCAAGTTAAAAAAAAAAGTAACATGTTGGATAGTGATATGTGGTGGGCACCCCTTGATTATGAAGCTGTGAAAGTTTGGTGTCCTAGGTGGCACAGTACCAAAGAAATGGACTTAAACACGAAAACTTAACATTGTAAACGCGAAAATTTAACATTGAAAATGGCTAAGTCGAATGCACGGAAAAAAGGGGTCAAGTTAAAAAAAAAGTAACATGTTGGATAGTGATATGTGGTGGGCACCCCTTGATTATGAAGCTGTGAAAGTTTGGTGGTTCTAGGTGGTACAGTAACAAAGAAATGGACTCAAACTTAACATTGATTGTGGACGCCGCAATCCAATAGCCTGGATTTTTTTCCAAAAAACCTGGCTAATAAAATGATCTCCATGGTAGTTTGCGGTTAAAGGAATTCTCCCAGAAATTTATGAATATATATATTTGTTTATTAAAGTCTCATCAATGTACACACATAAGATAATACAATATAGACACAGTAAAATAGTACATCGCCATTCTATAAGAATTACAAGAGACTACACTCACTATAAAACATGTGTTTTGCCTCATAAAACATGAATATGAATACATGGGTAATATGTATATACAGTTATCTAATGTGTTCGTGCCACGAGCATCTGATACATGCTATAACGCACATGCACAAACTACATGCAACCTACTGCGTGTATCATGACTATGACGTACCCGTACACTAAAACACATGATAAACATAGACACAATCATTCATGAATATAGTACAATATCTACACTATAAGACATGGTTAAATGAATAAGACCTAACGTACCAGTATATTGATCATCTATAAAGAAAACCACACCTTCTTTTTAAAATATTGAAACAAGTTTTGGCACATTCTTTCATGATATCACTATTATCAAATAAGATTACAAACTTATCGATATCACAAAAGTTCAAGAAATCCGGAACAATGTTGCAAGCTTTATCGAACAATACAGTTCTAAGATCACTGTACAAATCACATTCTAAAAGCACATGCTTTTCCGTTTCCACAGTATTAGCATTGCAAAATATACACAGCCTTTCATCCAGGGCAATATTTTCGTATCGTCCGGTTTCCAGTCTAATGGGAGCAACCCCACAGCGAAACTTGGCAAAAGCTGATCTGTGCTTAAATGGAATCAAGAGCTTGCAATAAGCTTCTGTTTCGAAGTTATTTTTGAACTTACAATAAGACCTGAGTTTATTACCCCCATTGACCCTGTATGCTGCTATTACTGTTAATACGGTCATGCCATTCAACAACGTATTTGTGCAATATATGGTTTTTCAACCTTTTCTTTCAATAATATATTACACATGTCTTTGTTTGTTATGTTTTGAAAGGGCTTAGTTATTTTTATGTGACTCATAGATAGGCTTGTTTTAATGTTTGTTCTAATTGAATCAGTGGTCATTACAGTAGTCTTCCAAGTTCTTGGAATTGACTGTGTAATTAAGCTGATTTCTGATATCCAGTTGTGTTTCTTTTTCAATCGTAAGAGTATATTTGTATTATGAATTTGTCCTGTATTAGAAAGTACGGTATATAATTTACGAAAATCAAGTCTGCTTCTATCCAATGTTTAAAAACTAGAGTCTTACCTTTATGTTTAATATATTTGTTACCCCAAATAATTTGCTTTCGAATATCGTGGAAGCGCTTCGGTTTTTCAGTATACAATGCCATGCGAAGGTGGACATGTATTTGAATAAGTTGTTTGTAGAATCCGGGTATGCTATTATGTACGTTCGGAAGAGATTTCAATGTGTCTAGATTCATGTTAAATATAAGAAAGTTTTTACCATATTGGTTAAGGAAGAATGTTGGTATAATTTTCCAGTTGGCACTGTCTATAATTTTCAATGATTTGATCCACTTTAATTTCATATTATTTGCGTAAGTATCAATGTCAGTCATTTCTAAGCCGCCCTCAAGTTTTTTCCCTATGACGATTGAACGTTTAATTTTTTGTCTTTTTTGCCATTCCATAACAACTTGTAAACAAGAGAGTTTAGTTTACTGATAATGGACTTTGGTGTCAAAATACTTTGTATCAGGTACGTCAGTTTAGATGAAAGTAACGATTTGATTACTAATATTTTACCGTAAAACGTTAGTTTCCTTTTACTCCACGAGGTAATCATTTGCTCACATTGTTTTATCTGATCATTCCAATTTAGAAGCTCGCACTCTTCTTTATTGTTACCGAAGTGTACACCTAGAGCTTTAACAGTGGTATTTGTGAATGCTATATCGAAAACGGTTTTATGCATGTTATGTTTAGATTTTCCTACCCAAAGACCTATCGTTTTATCTTTGTTTAATTTTAACCCAGAACATTTCCCAAATTCATTAACCGTTTTTATGGCATGTTCTACGTCTTTTGAATTTTGAAAAAAAGCGTTGTATCGTCAGCTAACTGGGTGATTTTTATTTGTTTACTCGTAGTGTTCGTTTTCACCGAAATACCATTTATGTTGCCATTATTTCTAACTTTTATAGCTAAAATTTCAGCTACAATTATGAACAAAAGTGCAGACAGGGGACACCCTTGTCCGACTCCGCGGGATAGATTAAAACTCTGTGATTTCCAGCCGTTGTTTATGATCCTTGCTGATATATTGCTATATAACACATTTACCCATCGCATACACGTTGTTTTAAATCGGAATTTAATAAGCACATTGAACATAAAATCCCATTCTACTGTATCGACTGCTTTCCTGAAGTCTAGAAATAATATGTTTGCATCTACATATAGTACATGTATGTCTGTATAATCAATTATATCTTGAATTTGTCTTATATTATTTTCGATGCATCTATTTTTAATATATCCTTGTTGATCTAAACGGATGATATCTGGTATTACTTTTTGTAAATGTTTTGATAAAACCTTTGCAGCTATTTTTTAGTCCACATTTAAGAGAGATATTGGTCTCCAATTTTCAATATTTCTGGATTTCCGATAAGACACTTTGTTTTTGAGTACAAGACAATTCTCCTTTATGAAATCCTTCATTTAATGATGATGCGATTGTATATCCAATCTTATGCCAACATTTTAAATAAAATTCAACTGGCAAGCCATCAAGTCCAGGGCTTTTATTCAGTTTTATTTCATTAATTGCGATTTTGCATTCTTCAATTGTTATTATTCCTTCGCAGCTGTTTGCAGATGTCTCGTCAAGTTTGTTTTCTAAAACAACTGAGTCGATATAAAAGTGTGGATCCAGTTCTGTACGTATTACTTGATGTGTAAAGAGTTTCATAGAATTTCGCTTCTTCGTTTAATATATCTTCAGTTGAGCCGACTCGTTTATTATTAACTGACAAGGAGGTAATTACTTTTTTATTCTGTCTTGATTTTTCTAGACTAAGGAAATATTTTTAATTATGTTCACCCTCTTCCAAAAATTGTACTCGAGAACGTATTTGAGCTCCAAATGTCTTTAAATTATATATTTCTTCGATTTCCTTTTCCAGTACATTAATTTGTAGTTTTATTGTATCTGTGTGGTCCGATTGTGTGATGGAATATAACTTCTGCAGTTTTTATTCCAGGTCATGGAGTCTGTTATTTCGATCTCGCGATTTTGATTTTGCAAATTTTATTGACTGTTCTCGGATTTCGTATTTGCATATGTCCCATTTTGTTCTGTAACTGGCTATATCTAAAGAGAGTATAGAATCAATAGCACTACTTATTTTGTTAATGTAATCACTATCTATCAAATGTGACGTATTTAATTTCCAGAAGCCTGGTCCACTATTATTTGGAATCTTAAGTTTGAAAGAAATCGCCATATGGTCGGTATATTGAATAAGTGCGGGTTTAATGTCAGTTGAGTGTATTAGCGGTATAAAATTTTCATCAATTAACCAGTAATCTATTCTGCTTTTTTCTATGCTGTTCTTTCTACGCCAGGTGAACTGGGATTTGTCATTATGGAACTTTTTTCAAACGTCAGCAAGATTATTTAATTTAATAAATGTACTGAGGTTCTCAACAGGCAAGTGGGCGCAACAAAAAATGGACAGGCTTCACCCACAGACCATTACAGTTAAGTTTGGCCAATATCGGCCAAGCAGTTCACAAGAAGAATACGTTTGAAATCTTTAGTAAAATAACAACTTTTTTACGTTTCGGTGGCTATCTTGGATGACAAAATCATCTGATTTAGACAAAAAATGCTCCAGAGTGATGGACTAGTCGATACCTTCGATTTGATATATTATATGACCATATTCGAGCAAAAATATAGTTTGACCCCTAGTTGACCCCTCGGGCCACGCCAATTTTTGACCCAGGGGCCACCGTATGAACAAATCTGAATCAGCGTTAACCATCAATCATTCACACCAAGTTTCGTCGAAATCGGCCTGGAGGTTTGTGAGAAGAAGATTTTTTGACAATTTGACCTACTTTTCAACGGCGGACATCTTGGATTTGGTGATGACCTCCATTTTAACAACTAGATGGCCGCGGCCTGCATGTCGCGCCTTGTGGCGAGGCATGGACACTAAAAAAAAAGATATAGTATAACGAAAAACTAACCAAAAAACTTAACCAAAAACTTTAACCGGACACACGTACGTACGTACGTACGTACGTACGTACGTACGTACTTTCCGCAAGCGGGCGCGAAAAAAACTTAAACCAAAAACTTCAAAGTAATTTGACCTTGACATTGGGCACAGGGGCCGCACGGGAGGGGGGTAGAATGAAAATATAGATGATGATAAACACCCATGTGAAGTTTCAAGGTAATGGGCAAAGCAGTTGCAGAGATATAGTATAGCGAAAAACTTTAACCAAAAAACTTAACCAAAAACTTTAACCAAAAAACTTATCCAAAAAACTTAACAAAAAACTTTAACCAAAAAACTTAACCAAAAACTTCAAAGTAATTTGACCTTGACATTGGGCACAGGGGCCGCACGGAAGGGGAGTAGAATGAAAATATAGATGATGATAAACACCCATATGAAGTTTCAAGGTAATGGGCAAAGCAGTTGCAGAGATATAGTATAACAAAAAACTTTACCAAAAAACTTAACCAAAAAACTTAACCCAAAAAACTTAACACAAAACTTCAAAGTAATTAGTATAACAAAAAACTTTAACTAAAAACTATAACCAAAAAACTTAACCAAAAAACTTAAAAAACTTAACCAAAAACTTTAACCAAAGAACTTAACCAAAAACTTTAACCAAAAAACTTAACCTAACAACTTAACCAAATACTTTAACCGGACACACGTACGTACGTACGCCAAATTGCCGACTATATCGCGCTTTCCGCAAACGGGCGCGACAAAAAATGGACAGGCTTCACCCACAGACCATTACAGTTAAGTTTGGCCAATATCGGCCAAGCAGTTCACAAGTGAGTGAATAGGGTTTAACGTCCGCTTTTCTGACATAGAGGTACAAGCCTCAGGGAGTCTACACGCAGACGGGTCAACAGGGTCGTGTCCCGTATCCACCTGACCGAGGGGGGTAAATCCCAACTTCAGAACTCAATATTTACAATCAAAATATATATTCAGTCCTGAAATTAGAACAACCTGATCTGGTGCCAGGCCCTCGCCACACCAGCATCATTTATCCATCCCCTAAAAGTAATAGGATTAGCGCTAATCTTACTTTTATATATGGGGCATAGCCTGACTCAACTCTCACATACAAGAAAGCCAAAAATGTACAGGAGGCCAAATCCGGTATAGTGGGTTCCGGAAAGTATGAACCCAATCGTTAAGCCAGATTAGTCGCCTTTTACGACAAGCAATGGCTACTGCAGCACTATTCTCAGGATCAGTTGATCCCGCCCCGGTGCCTGCACGGGGCAAGCAGTTCACAAGAAGAATACGTTCGAAATCTTTAGTGAAAGAACAACTTCTTTACCTTTCGGTGGCCATCTTGGATGACAAAATCATCTGATTTAGACAAAAAATGCTCTAGAGTGATCGACTAGTCGATACCTTCGATTTGATATATTATATGACCATATTCGGTCAAAAATAAAATTTGACCCATATTTGACCCCTCGGGCCACCCCCATTTTAGATCCAGGGGCCACCATATGAACAAATCTGAATCAGCATTAACTATCGATCATTCATACAAAGTTTCGTCAAAATCGCCTGGCGGCGTTCGCGAGAAGAAGATTTTTTAAGAATTTGACCTACTTTTCCACGGCGGCCATCTTGGATTGTCGATGACCTTCATTTTAACAAATCTGAAATGGCATCACCCATATATCATCCCTGTAAAGTTTGACCAACATCGGCTCAGCAGTTCGGGAGTAGAAGATGATTGAAAATGTTCACGGACACGACGACGACGGACGACGGACGACGGACACTTTGCCATAATAATAGCTCACATGAGCTTTGCTCAGGTGAGCTAAAAATACAGTGTAATATCTCGATCACTAGACACCCTCGGTTGTTTTCACAACTTTAACCCTTTTACCCCTAAATAACCGGAATAGATTTCCACATGTTAATTTTCCGACTTAATCCAATGATGACAAAATGATCCATTTATGAAAAAATATAAAAAGTGCACATCCTGATGAGACGGGTGATCATGAGCAGTCTCATCTCAATCTACACTATTTGCAAACACCACTATGAAGGAATGTAATGTTGATAGGGTTAATCATGTTAAGGGTTAAAGGTAACGTAACGGCAGCGCTATGAAAAGAAGAGCTTCTTGCGCAGCGTAACCATTGGTGCGGGTGTCTGTTTGAAGATTCTTCCTTCGAACTTTGCGTTCGCGTTGCTCACCTCCTCATTGACCTTCACCAGAATACTCAACAGGTCCTCGCTGTAACAGATGGGACCACAGGTTTTTGAAGATTGCTAGTAAGAAAGGGGCTGGAAAGTTTGGAATGGTGAATTATGTTTGTAAAACATGGATATGCCCCCCCCCCCACCCCTGGCATACTAGAACTCTAACTGGAGAAACTCTTAAAAACCTGTCAACGTTTCGTAAATGTACACGGACGGACGGAACGACAAGAGCAACGCAATATGCCCTTCTTGATATCGCATAGGGGCATAATGACCATCTGTTCAAACACCTCAGGGCTCTAGATAAGGAATTAGTAATTAAGTATTGTCACTCCATCAAGTGGGTATTTACAAATTTTAACTGGGTAAAATAAAATCGCACTACTGTTTACACATCAACAGACAGCAATTATTGGATTGTTTGCTTCGAAATGAAAACATGTCTTGGCAATACATTAGAATTGTCTCCCTTGGAGACAATTCTAATGAAATACCAAGACGTGTTTTCAAGGAAAATAAGAAAAATATGCTATAGTGGTCTGTTTATTGCATGATAAACGTACCACAAAATTTGTATTCAATTTTAATAGCAAATACGCAGCTTATCTGGAGCACTGCACCTGTGATGGGACATGGATTATTGACTGATTGGTTGGGCGACTGGTTGCTCACCCGGGGACCATGGTAACGGACGAGATACAATCTAAAACAAGAGGGCCATGATGGCCCTAATTCACTCACCTGACTCCATGAACACCAAAGGCGAATGTGAGATTGAGTTCATGTGTTTTAAAAAAATTGTGCTATTTTTAGATGGCGGTCATCTTCGATTAAGCGATGACTCATTTTACCAAATCTGAAAATGCTTCACCCAAGGATCTTAGCTTACTATGAAGTTTGGCCAGCATCGGCCATGTGGTTCCTGAGAAAAAGATGTTCAAAATCTCGAATAAATAGACCTTTTGGCGGCCATCATGAATGACATAATCATCCAATTCCGACAAATATTGCACCAGAGCAATTGCCTCATCGATACCTTCAATTTGATATATGACATGAGCATATTCGGTCAAAAATAAAATTTGACCCCACGGGCCACGCCCATTTTTGACCCAGGGGTCACCATTTTAAAACCTTTGAAAGAGCCTTCTACATCGATCATTCCTACCAAGTTTCGTCGAAATCCAGCTGGCAGTTCATGAGAAGATTTTTTAAGAATTTGTGCTATCTTTAGACGGCGGCCATCTTGGATTAGCGACGACCTCCGTTTTAACAAATCTGAAAAGGCTTCGCCCACCTGGACCATATAAACTTGTGAGTTTGGCCACTATGGGCAATAGCTTGGTTCGTGTGAAGAAGAATTTTGAAATCTCTAATAAAAGAACGAGCTTTTGACCTTTCAGCGGCCATCTTGGATGACATGACCATCCAATTTCGACAACAAATGCACCAGAGTGATCGCCTCGTTGACACCTTCGATTTGATATATAACATGACCATATTCGGTAAAAAATAAAATTTGACCCCAATTTGACCCCACTGGCCACGCCCATTTTTAACCCCGGGGTCACCATTTTAACAACTTTGAAAGAACATTGTACATCAATCATTCCTACCCAGTTTCGTCGAAATCCGGCTAGCGGTTCATGAGAAGAAGAATTTTTAAGAATTTATGCTATTTTTAGACAGCGGCCATCTTGGATTAGCGATTACCTCCATTTTAACAAATCTGAAAAGGCTTCACACATGGATCATAAATTTTAAGTTTGGCTACCATGGGCCAGCGGTTCATGTGAAGAAGAATTTGAAATTTCTAATAATAAGAACGACCTTTTGACCTTTCGGCGGCCATCTTGGATGACCTAACCATCCGATTTTGACAAAAAATGCACCAGAGTGATCGCCTCGTTGATACATAATATAGACATGACTATATTCGGTCAAAACAAAATAAAATTTGACCCCAATTTGACCCCACGGGCCACGACCATTTTTGACCGCGGGGTCACCATTTTAACACCATTTTAACAACTTTGAAAGAGCATTGTACATCGATCATTCCTGGCGGTTCTTGAGAAGAACATTTTTGAAGAATTTGTGCTATTTTTAGACGGCAGTCAACTTGGATTACGTAATGACGTCATTTTAATAATTTTGTAATCCCCCTACCTAAGTAAGGACCATGACCATGAAGTTTGGTGACTATAGGCCCAGTGGTTACCGAGGAGAAGACGTTTGAAAATGTTCACGGACGGACGACGTACGACGACGGACACATTGTGGTAACAATAGCTCACATGAGCTTCGCTCAGGTGAGCTAAAAATCATGACTAAACAGGGCTAAGAAAAGGCCCTAACCATCATCAGGGGGCCATTTCACTAAACTTCATACGACCAAAATGTTTGTAGGTGCAAAAGTATGATAGTCTGTAAATATCACATTAAAAATGTTTTCTTGCAAATAATTATTGGATTAACATTTATTGAGCAAGTGCTTGCATGGGACATGGATTATTGATAAATTGGGTTTGTCAAATGATGGCTCACCTGATCTCGATGGAAACAGATGGGATAGTCTAACCAATCAGTGTTTCCCGAGGGTTAAACAGGGCCAAGAACGGGCCAAGAAAATGGGTACATTTATAACTGAGGCAGACTAATTATCACCTGAAAATTACATCATCACAGAAAGATGAATTTCGGTAAAAAGTTGTTTTATTTTCTTTTTAATATTATTGTGGAAAATAATAATGATGTGTAATGGTGTGCAAGTGGAATTTAAAAGAGCAGATAGTCACAGCCTGCATGTCAAGTCGGCAGACGTATTTCTATGAAAGACATGTTGCAAAAACTTCAACACAGTTATTTGACCTTGATGTTAGTCATGCAGGCGACATGGGTGGGTCATAGAATATATGGACATTGATAATATGTCTGGCTTCAAATTTAAATTTGGCTTACGGTATGTTTATATGGGTTGTTTTGTGTAAACATAAATCTGTGTTTCATTAGACGTACCTGTCCGCGTATCTCTCCAACATTTGACAGAGTTTGCTGATGTACCAGGAGCCGTGGTTATGGCTGCGGAAGGAAACGTAGCCGGGGATGGTGGAGTAGCCAAGCAGGAAGTCTGACTCATTGGGAATGCTGGCACCCTGGATTGGCTGGTCCACCGCCACACTGGCGTCCTCCAGTGGTATCGTCGGCCCGTCTCTCTCGATCTCACCGCCTGCAAAATATGCGATGTCTTCTGAACATGATGTCAAACATTGGTGAACATTGCAGAGCAGATGTGGAATTATTTTTTTTTTCAACTTTCAAAGTGAGATAGGAAGTTTTTTATTGATATAAAATAAAAAAAGTTAATTAATTTGAATATAGTTTTAGTGGCTTGTAACCTATTTATTTTCGTGGTGCGGTACCTTGTATTCAAGGCTGGTTTGTTTTCATTTTATCAGAATTTATTTTATTAATATCTGCTTCTAAATTTGGTGGACGTTGACTTTATTTTTGTTAATAAGTGTTACTGTTTTTTGAAATAATAATAATTTAGTAGAAAGATTCCTTGTAACTTAGTTACCATGTTGTTTTGTTTGTTTTTTGCTGCTGTGCTTTTGATTGGTTCTTACGTAGCACGCACCGCGCTGTTAGATTTCTTATTGCTTTCGGCACAGGTGATTTTTCAGTGTACCAGTCTAGTCAGATAATATTTTTCTTCAGTTTATTCTGTCTGTTTTAGTGTTTGAATTGGCTATAATTTGCAGTCCTGAGCAAATAATGTTAGTTATATAGTCAATATTTTATAATTCAATTTGTTATACGCTGTGTCACACAAAATACAGCATAGAAGGGCACCGTAACAACATGGCGGAGGCAGATAGGGAGCAACTGCTAGCAGAGAGAGGGAATGATAGACCAAAACGCGCGTCAGCGCAGAATGTGACGGATTACAAGCGTTTTGGAGAAAGTGTAAAATTTTACACCACTATAGATACTATAGAGGAGGAAATTTCACTGGTGAGAATCACTAGATGCCCAATAGACTCGAGCGAGCCGATGTGTATTGGTGGCGAATCACCGGTGTTAAAACGGAGGGTGAACCCGTCAACGGAAGTGTTTTCATCGTGGGAAGACAGTAAACTGGGGGAAATTGAAGCGTTGAGAAACGAATTGGAGCAGGTAGAGGAGGAGAAACGACGATTGTGTCTTCGGCGGGAGAGAGACAGATTGAGGGCGAAACTGGACAAATCAACGAAAGAGTTGAAAATCTCCGTAAAGAAGGTAAATCAGACTTTGCAGCGGACTGGTTATCGGACACTAAATTCGTGCAAACCGGTACTCGTCAAAAAACTACAAAACAGTCTTCGTATGAGCATGTAGCTCATAAAAAGGTGTCACAAGTAGACGAAAATGTTGCTGCTTCGGTTTTTTTAAACAATCTGACAATAAATGATCTACGAAAAGATAAAACATTGCGTAAGAAAGTGCTGTCACACATGAAGCATGTAGGTTGGTGGAGGACGATTCCTCTTCAGAATCTTATTCGGAGGATTCTGAATTGGAAGAGGATCTTATTGAATGGAAAAAATATGGATTTGATTCTGATTTCTTCCTCTTCGAGTAACTCAAAATCTAAAAAATCAGGAATTCACGCCAAATCGTGCCTAGATAAAGTTAAATTTCCTTTCCCACTAAAAATGGACCCCCATTCTCACCTTCAATATGAATATGTGAACAAATCAGTTCAATTTGAACACTTAGATCTTAGGCTGTTAGTTGCAGGTGAGATGGAGATTCTATCCGATGACTCTTTGTCACAGGAAGAAAGGAAAGGAAGAATCGAATTATTAAAGACAATTGTATATTATGGCAATACTTATTCATTTGAGGGCCTAAAAAAATTTTATGCCGCATGGATACGAAAAATCGAACTGGGGGTTAAGAGCTGGCGGGATGATCCGCAACAAATTGAACAGGCGATATTGTCTAAGCATGTTTTGAGAAATGACTTTGCAAACAAAAAGTACGCAAAGCCATTAGTTAGTTCTGGGGGCGACCCTAGGAGAGATAGCGATGGTCCTGAACGTTTATGGTTTTGTGCTTATTACAACAGAAATAGATGTGCAAAAAGTGCTGACCACTTTGATGTGGTTCGAGGGAGAATGTGACACTGTTTGCATATTTGTGCAGCATGTTGGCAGAAGGATCAGAAAAAACTCAAACATCCAGAATGTGTAAGGGAATGCCCTCATTCCCTTCAATGACAATCAGAAGATGACCGCAATGAAATTTTGAAGAAGAATGAACCGTTGACTGACATTTTTTTACCAAAATTTGTGAATACATGGGATAACAAAAATAAGGTTTACACGGGAAAAATTAAACCGGCGTCTAGCACTGCAGTAACTATTCCATCTGAATCTGATTACGTAGAAAAATTTCAGTTACCGATAATTGATATTTTTACTAATTTGGGTAAAGTTCACAAACAACAGTGTGATATTTGCCAGAGCGAAGTGAGTAGGGATAGAACAGAGTACCTACTTGCGGCACATGTTCAAGTAGTAAAATCGTGTATTTAATTATGAAGGTTGCAGAATTCCGGTAAATGACAGATTAAACTTCCCCTTTTTGAGACACATGTTGGCAGACTACAGGGATAAACATGTTTGTGATTTATTGGAATTTGGTTTTCCTTTGGGGTGCTACAAGGAACCTAATAGCAATATGTTTGGTAATGTTCATAGGAATCATAAAGGAGCTAGAGATTATCCAGAAGAAATTAACAAATATTTTTTGAAAGAGATAAATAATAATACCGTATTGGGACCTTTCAAGACTAATCCATTTCATGAACCTGTGATTGTATCACCATTAAATTCAGTACCGAAAAAAGATTCTGAGGAAAGACGTATTATCTTGGATCTTAGTTTTCCGAAAAATAATTCTTTAAATGATTTGATTGAAAAAGACATGTATCTGGGAAACAAAGTCTCTTTAATTTACCCAAAAAAGGTAGATGACCTGGTTCAATTAGTTAGGAGCAAAGGACGTGGCTGTTTGATCTGGAAAAAGAAAAAAGTTCTAAAAAAGGCCTTTAGACAGATAGGAATATGCCCTAGTGAGTACAATAAGGTTGGTTTCTTTAAATTTAAAGGCCATTTAATGTTTGACACGGTTTTGTCAATGGGTTTGCGCAGTGCAGCTCAAATATGCCAGAGGGTTACCAATGCTATAGTTTTTCTTATGTTAATGATTGGTATTGCTGTGTTAAATTATTTAGATGATTTTGCGGGTGCAGAGAAACCAGAACTAGCTCCATTTGCGTATAGCATTTTGAGGGTATTTTGGAAAAATGTGGGTTTCAAGAATCAAAAGAAAAAGCATGTCCACCTTCAACAAAAATGGTTTTTGTCGGTGTTTTATTTGATACAAAGGCTATGACTCTGGAAATAACTCCAGAACGGTTACTGGAAATATCTGCTGGTTGGAATCTTGGTTAAATAGAACAAAAGCTACCAAAAAAGAATTACAGTCTTTGTTAGGGAAATTATGTTTTGTCAGTGCCTGTGTCAGACCAGGTCGAGTTTTTGTTCAAAGGCTTTTGAAGTTTTTACGAGAAATTTACAAATTATATGGAGAGTACCACATGCTTCCAATTTAATTTACCTAAAAAGGACTTATTATGGTGGCAAACATTTTTGCCATTATTCAATGGTGTTACAATGATGTCTATTGGAGAGTGGTCGGATCCTGATGAAATATTTGCAACCGATGCTTGTTTGCAAGGTTGTGGTGGTATATTTGGAAAACAGTTCTTTCATGCAGACTTTCCAGAAGAGATCACTAAGCTTCAATTGCATATTAATGCTTTGGAGTTATTGACAATAGTAGTGGCGCTAAAACTCTGGGGTGCGCAGTTGAAAGGTCGGAGGATAGTGATATTATGTGATAATCAGACTTCATGTGCTGTCATTAATAAAGGATCAACACGCAGCGAATTTCTGCAGAAATGTCTGCGAGAAATTTGTTTCATTGCGGCAATGTTCGAGTTTGAACATAAAGCAAAATATATTGCGGGTGTGAATAACAGGCTTGCAGATTGTTTAAGCAGATGGAATTTGGATGGGAATTACCATAAAAATAGATTTGCTAGTGAATTGGTTGGTCATGGGAGTAGATTGTTTGGTTCCAGCTGAATATTTCAGATGTCGGAAATCTGGTAGTGTGTTTATTTTATTGCAGGTTCCTATTTACGCGTGTTGAGAGAAGACCTTAAAGTGTCTAGGAGGTCAGCGTTTGCCATTGGCACCAATAAGAACTTACGTACACAGTGGGAAAGTTATCTCTTTTTTGTTTCTTTTTTGGGTTTGTTTCAGTTCCAGCATCAACAGACTTGCTTTCGTTATATGCTCAATTTTTGAGTCGTTCTTTCAAGTCGGTAGAGACTATTAGGAATTACATTAGTGGGGTGAGAACTATGCACTTATTACTAGGTGTAGAGTTGAATGTGAATAATTTTTTGTTAGGTTTAGCCTTGAAAGGTTTGAATAGAACGCATCCACATTGTGTTAAGCAGGCTTTGCCAATTACTCCGATTATTCTGCGACAGATATTTCATAAATTAGATATGTCAAAACCTCTAGATGTTTGTTTTTGGTGTCTTTTCTTGTTTGCGTTTTTTCTATTAGCTCGAAAATCAAATCTGGTTCTTGAAAGTCAGTCAGATAAGTCAAAAAGGTATCTTCTGCGAAGTGATATTATTGAAGTGGACAATTTTTACTAGTTTCTTATTTCCGGTGGTACAAAAACTTTGCAGTTTGGTGATAGAGTTTTACAAAATTCCACTTATTAAATCAAACTCTGTTCTTTGTCCTGTGGTGGCATATTATAATCTATTACGTTTAGTGCCTGTGTCCGAGGATAAACCTCTATTTTCGTATTCTAGTAATAAGGCAATTACTTACCCGATGTTTCAATCTAAATTGAGATCTTTAATAGGTGAAATTGGTTTATATTCCATGGCTTATTCTTCACATAGCTTTCGTCGAGGGCGGCACCACTTTGGCATTTCAGGCAGGAGTTCCTGCGGAGTTGATCCAACTTCAGGGTTATTGGCGTAGTGACGCTTACAAAAAGTACCTCAAATTTTCCATTAAAGATAAATTGTATGTTGCGCAGCAAATGAATTTGCATCTTGAATAGCGTTATGTTTGTTTCTTCTAGGTAGGAGAAAGATTTTGCTTATCTCAGACTCTATCGCCAAACACGTTCACGGGGTGGATTCTCTTGAAGTACGACCGTTTCCGGGAAAAACAACTGGAGGGTTAGTGAATGAGATTGTTAATTCGGGCTTCTGATTACGTCATTTTGCATGTAGGAACTAATGACATTTATAAGCTGACTACAGAAGCCTTTCCAGCAGCCATAAACAATTTGTTTGCAGCGGTTAAACAAGTTAAGCAAACAATTAGACTCCTATTCTCTGCCATTATTCCAAGACCAGTGGATTATTCTTCATCCGAGGCATTTAGTAGAGCAGGCAAACATGAAAATTAAGAAGCTGTGTAAATACAGAAAAATTCCATTCTTAAAAACATTCAAACCTTTCAAGGGTCATGACGGCCACCCTCACAGGCATATGTTTGCGGTTAGGGATGGCGGTCTTCACCTTAATACAGAAGGGTCGAGAATATTAAGTAATTACTATTTACAGGTGGTTAAAGGGTTAAGGAACACATAATGTTGGTTAACTTGCATTACATCATTTGTCTTGTTGCTACTATAATATTCACTTTAAGGTGGTACATATATGTGGCTGGGGGATGAGACTTGGGGTATTTAGGGCCAAGGTGTTACACGAATAGCACTCTCCTTTAACTTGTTAATGATCTATTTTGCGTGTTAGGAGCATGAAGATTGTTTCATTGATGGAATGAGGATTGGTGCAGATTCGCTTCATACTGTGCGCATGCACAGGCTGATAGGGATCTACATTGATGACATAGCCCTTCGGTCTCATCTCTCCTGTTAGAGCCATATATTGGTAGCGTATTATAGTAACATAAACATGTATGTATCATTTGTTTAATACTGTTCTAATTGTTGTGGTTTGTTCTTTGGAACAGTTTGTGCTGTCCTGCCTTTCTTCCTTTCCAGGAGGGTTCAGTCTCACGTCGTGTTACTCCCTCGAGTGGAACGCTAATGTTTTTGAGCGGATCAGGCTCAATTCAGTTCTAGGTGGTAAGGAAGTTTGGGCAGGAGAACACGGGCCGTATCATGTAAGTTTGAACATGACTATTGTAACATGCATTTTCATTACTATCGGTGCAATTCATTTTATCATCTCATTTCATACACTCTATATCCTTGATATCTTTTTACATATTGCCATCTTGCCTTTCTGGGACTGTCCGGTTTGAGATCAACATCCTGTTGATGTTACTATTCATTTTGTTGGGACATTGTCCAATTGAATGGTAATTATTGCAGAAGCCGGTTATATTGCATTATTGTACGGGCAGTTTGGGTCTATACTGGTCATACAAGTTAGGGTCAGTTAGTTTTCCTCATTTATTTCTACAGATATGTGCCTTCATATCATTTAGCTCATTTCATCTGTTCGTACCGTTTTCATTGTTCTGCTTTATTATATTGGGGGGCCTTTGGCTTGGCGGCTGCAGAAAAGTGGTTTTTGGGTTTCAGTCGCATAGTTCATTTGGCACATGTTATTTTGTTCAGCATTTTGTTGATACTGAATGACATTTGTTGAAGGAATGTACTTTATCAGCGCTTGTCTTTGTTGTACTCATGTGTTTCGATTTCTCATTGACTTGCTGAAAAATCATTCGCCTAATTATACCGTTTAATTGGTACGTCATTTTCTTGTTATTTCATCTCCATTACAATTCGACTTCAAAGGTAATTGGAAGTTTTTTATTGATATAAAATAAAAAAAGTTAATTAATTTGAATATAGAGTTTTAGTGGCTTGTAACCTATTTATTTTCGTGGTGCGGTACCTTGTATTCAAGGCTGGTTTGTTTTCATTTTATCAGAATTTATTTTATTAATATCTGCTTCTAAATTTGGTAGAACGTTGATCTTATTTTTGTTAATAAGTGTTACTGTTTTTTGAAATAATAATAATTTAGTAGAAAGATTCCTTGTAACTTAGTTACCATGTTGTTTTGTTTGTTTTTTGCTGCTGTGCTTTTGATTGGTTCTTACGTAGCACGCACCGCGCTGTTAGATTTCTTATTGCTTTCGGCACAGGTGATTTTTCAGTGTACCAGTCTAGTCAGATAATATTTTTCTTCAGCCCGCCCACCCAAATGCCCTTGAAATGTAATATCGGTTGATATCAATCTGTTCATTAATGCATAACCTGTTTCTTTACATGTCGGAGATAGTGCGGAAGTTACATGTATGAAGAACAAACGGTATGTTTTTTCTATGTATTGTACTGTTCACGGTAGTGGGTTACGACCTACCGGTGAAGGCGGCTGCAGAAAAGTGGTGGGTTTCAGTCGCATAGTTCATTTGGCACATGTTATTTTGTTCAGCATTTTGTTGATACTGAATGACATTTGTTGAAGGAATGTACTTTATCAGCGCTTGTCTTTGTTGTACTCATGTGTTTCGATTTCTCATTGACTTGCTGAAAAATCATTCGCCTAATTATACCGTTTAATTGGTACGTCATTTTCTTGTTATTTCATCTCCATTACAATTCGACTTCAAAGGTAATTTGGTCCCAATTCTATAAATACGTCTACTATTTGTTTGTTCCACATTTTCCTGCCTATGACGTTTTACTATTACACACATTAAATGTACAAAATATTAAAATGCAAGTACTTTTTCATTAATAACAAAACGTCACTCCCCATTGTTTTTATTTAATGAAATTCCATAAAATATTGATTTTATTGCAAAAACCAAATTTTTAACATGATGAAAAGGAGGTGGAGCTGAGGGAGGAGTCAAAAGACAAAACATTTTGGAAATTGACTCCGAAACCTGGCTCTGAGCAATTTCTACGCGCTTCTTAGCTTTGCCTGAATAACTGGATATCAGAAGGTATTCTCTCTATACTGAACCCAGATGAAAGTGAATGGCGTCCCAGCAACAGCTAGGGTCATATAGAGATGTGACAATATGCCCTAGACCACGGCCCATCCATCCTTGCCTGAATAACTTGACATCAGAAGGTACTAGCGTCCTATTCTTCCTATACAAAACCCAGGTGAACGTACCCTCCATCATGTCAGTTCCCTGACAAGCCTGAATGAAAAACAACTTTGGTTTGCCGGCGAGCGACTTGCACCGAGTTGCCTGGTAGGTGCGGGTGAGTTCCTTGATGGAGATGGTGCACCCGTTGGAGCCGTACAAGCTGTCGAGGACGCCATGTGTGAGGATACAGCAGACGAAGCAGTCGTAGGGGTCGTGGTTTTTGTGGTCAGCGATCTCCACGAGGAAATCATTCATGTCCGTGTTGGACAGGTTGTCACGGCGAACGACAATGAAGTCCATCGCCGTGAAGGTCGTATCAATCAATTCTGGAAGCAAGTAAATTACAGCAATTGAGATGACTGGTCTGCAACGACCAGCTGCACTGATAAGTCAGAGCAAGTGAGGAAATACAACACTGTGAGGAAGTTATTGATGAACAATTGAGATGACTGGTCTGCAGCAACCAGCTGCACAGATAAGTCAGAGCAAGTGAGCAAATACAACACTGTGAGGAAATTATTGATGAAGTTCGGAAACGATCCGACTAAAGGATCAGGAGATATTCAACATTTGAAAGCAATTGTTGATGGCTACGATGACAACGATGGCGGTGCATACACTGCAATTTACCGCTGTGTCTCAGTTTCCACTACAACGAGAACACGGGTGACGGGAAAAAATCACATGACAGTATATATAGTATATTATACAATATATACTATTATTTTTTCCAATCACCTGTGAACGAGGACAGGGACTGTGAGCAAGGACACGAGAGACACCCAGTCTCCTCCAGGGACAGATGAACATAAACGGTTACTATATATTCTGTAAATTATTAACACAAGTTTCCAAGTCATTTGGCATTGACCTTGAGAGTCACATGGGTGAGCTGTGACATTAAATCATGTATGGTGATAGAGGATCTTACATGAATCATGATCCAATATGGCATCCACACAGTCTGACCAGGACCTGCACTGTTTGCCGTTCCATCAATAACCCACAATGTTTCTAACACGCAATATCAATCGTTATCAGGCTACAGGAGTGTGCTATTTGACCAGGAGCTCCACTGGCCACAAATGGCATGCCCCACTTCTCCAGTCACAGCTACATGTCACGCTGACATGGATAAATGGATAAATGGATAAATATACAAATTCCTCGAATTTTTCAGATTTGATTGGATGTTGGATGAGCCACATAACAACAACGTACCAGCGTCCTTATCGGTGCCATTGCGGGGCGGTATTGGCTTGAATGTCTTGTCCGAGTCGACCACATGGAAGTCTCGGTTGTTGATGATCAAACAGTAACCTGTCGTATACATGGTAAAGAATCACTGGTAAATAATCACCATGCCACCAATCCCTCCAAAACTGACATGTTTACAAAATATGAGACAAAACATGTGATTTTGTACCCAAGGCCAAAAAAAGTAATTTGGTTCTCAGACATGGACGCGGAATGTGACGCGGGAGAGCGGATTTTTTTAAATACTTTTTTTTTTTTTTGAGATGTTTGATTCTGATTTTTTTTTCAAGCCGCCAGATGCATATACATGTACATATTCTATAACATTACTATAACAGGGTTCATACAGACATGACATGATAAAATTCAAGCACTTTTCAAGTACAATTATTATTTTTTCAAGCACAATTATAATCAAAATTTTACATGTATATTTCCCTATGGAGCAGCCGTGAGGATTCATAATTCCATGATTTTTAGTATTCTCTGTCTCGGATAGCCAAATGATGTTTTGTAGCTTTGCAAAGTTTCTTTTACTTGGTATATCACCAAATGAATGTCAGTTCAAAATGTAACATGACTGATTGATAGGGTTTTAATGTCAGTTCAGCAACAAAAATGGTCACGTGTAACGTATTTACACACATCCAAAGAAAGTACATGTATCTAGTGACATATTAATGTATTTACACATTAGGAACAATGTTCATGTTATTTACAAGTTACTCGACCATTAAACAAACATGTTACACTCCCTTCAATTCCGCCAACTTATCATTCAACATCTTGTCAGTATTTTCATATATTTCCAAGTTTTTCCCAGGCTCTTTTTCGACTGGCATTTGCCTGTGCTAAAATGTCCCACTTTAATGTCTTTTCTGCCTGTATTGATAGTTGATCTGCTTTTTTCGAGAGTGAGTCAATATTGGCTTGCTTTTTTCTCTTTTTGAGATCTTCAATTTCCTCAAGAAAGCATTTCCTTTTCCTTTGCTGAGATGTAGATTTTTTCTTCTCTCTTTCATGTTCCAAATATGTTTCATATTTCTGTCTCGCTGATGCCGCAGATACAACAAGCTCGTTGGACATGTTGACTTTAAGAACACCTCCAACAATTCTGACATGGTCACATATTATTCTCTACGCAATGACACTCTCTTCCTTGAGGTTTTCTACTTCAATTTTTTTATTCACTGAGAAACCCCGCTCTACAGTGGCCTGTCCATGCGATAGTGTTAACAGCTGCTTTACTGTATCAAGCAATTTCTCGTAACGGGGGTGCGACATGTGCTCTACAACAAAACTGTATCATCTGTCATTGTATGGATCAAACGCCGTGAACTTCTCAGAACCAATTACAGGAATGCTATCCAGGAAGTCACCGTACTGCTGCAGGATAACTTCTGCATCAGTATCGTTGATTCTCTTGCTTGCGATAACTAATTTCACCAGCCTTCTGAATCTGTCCCGGCTCTGTTGTGAATCTCTGGCTATTTCTCTAGGATTTAATGATGTCATATTCCTAACAAGTGAGTATATAACCGGGCACTTTGCAGTAATCTTCTTCAACACACCTAACGCAAATGCCTTACACTGTATTCTGAATTCCATCACCTGTGTTTGAGTGGCACCTGCAGTTTTCAGCTTTTCGTCTCCATTCAAACCAATGTCCACTTTCTTATACGACAAGCGATTGGCCTTGTCCTCCAAGTCAATCCTTAGTAGTTTCTCAGGTGTAGTTGCCAGATCTAGAACATCACTTTTGATAATTTTCCTCATCAGGCCTTTGATGACCAGAGTTAAGTCGACACTTAGGAATGGGACCATTGGCTTGTCCGTTTGGAAGTTCGCCAGAAACGGCTGGAGGATAGCTGCAATTGAACGAAATACCTTCAATTTTGCACCGATTAATTTGTCCTTCACTGCCCGACTCAGAATGTCATATGACTTGTTACTTGGTTTCGGTAAGTTTTTGGACTGAACCTTCTTCACATAACTAATAATGGAATCCCAAACCTATAATGCTCATCGTGACACTGGGATATTTTCTAACCATCGATGGTTAACAAATTTGAGAGGCATAAGTGAAGTCGATGTGATTTTCTGAATATCTTCTCTTCGAGCAGGCGAGTCTTTGAATAGATAGTAGAGACTTGAAAGAATAGATGAGACCTCCCATTCTGTAGCCACTGCACCTGCCTTGAACGCGTTGTGCAAAGTATGAGTCAACACGAGCCAATGTTTATCAAGTCATAGCCGTAATCTGTCTTCATTTACTGCTGGATGATATCATGGAACTTCCAGTTAACGTTCGGCCCATCCATGCTAAGCTGGATCATGTTGGCAACATTAAATTTGTCCTGTATTGCCTGGCTAAGGTGTTACTCCATATCTATGGCAGTACCATGACCCATAAACTGTGAACCCACATATCTGGTCACAACCTGGTTCGTCTCGATGTCCCAATACCTGACATGTACATCCATTTGTTTTTCTTGGATTTTCTTGTTTAACGATTCAACAAAAAGAATCACGAAAACACCTTTGACACCAGAGACAATTAGCTTTTGGAAATGTTCTGCTTTACCGAAGCAACATAAGTAAGCAGATTTCTTCTCTCTGCATGTAAATTTAGTAGCTAGTGCACTATCTGGGAACATAGCACGAAAAACATTGGCAATATTTTCATTTGATTTGTACGAAGAATGTGTGACAACGGACTGCAAAGTCCATAGAATTTCAGACTTGAGGACATCGGTTTTTTAAATAAAATTGGAAATGTTTCCAGATGTTGATAGGGTTTATACAACTGGTGGGGTGGGGGTTGTGGGCCGATGATGCATGTGTCGTCTTTCTTTGTTACACCAAACAAACTAAGTTTCATATTATTTGGCAGAGCGGTTTCAATCTTCCTGTGTTTTTCGCTCTTAGCATGAGATTTAAGGCCCGCTTCGCCCATACTCGCAATATCAATTTCTTTCCGACATACAGTACAATAGGCTTTGTGTCTATCGGGCGCTTCTTTAACCCTCTTAAGGCGGCTTATCCAGATACGGTTGAATACATTTTCCCCATTGTGAAAATGCAGCGTAGCGTTCCATTGGGCGCATTGGAGATTTCACGGCGCATTGGAGTTTTATATGTTATATATCTTCTTAATAAAAGCATTAAATTCAATGTTCTTATATATATATATTTTTACTATCTATATATATATATTTAAGTCAAGCGAATGCGCATGTGTAAAGTTGATTTCTTTATAAATTTTAGAAAAATACCTGCCGAAAATATAATATGGCCTCGGCGCATTGGACATTTCGGGGCGCATTGGAGTTTTATATGGTATATACCTTCTTAATAAAAACATTAAATTCAATTTTTTTTTCTTCTTATATATATATATGTTACATATCTATATATATATTTAAGTCAAGTAGAATAAGCATGTGTAAAGTTGACTTTGTAGAAATTTTAGAAAATACCTAACAAAACTATAATATGGCCTCGGCGCATTGGAGATTTCGCGGCGCATTGGAGTTTTATATGGTATATACCTTCTTAATAAAAACATTAAATTCAATTTTTTCTTCTTATATATAATATAGTGTTACATATCTATAATATATATTTAAGTCAAGTAGAATGCGCATGTGTAACGTTGTCTTTGTATAAATTTTAGAAAAATACCTAACGAAAATATAATATGGCCTCGGCGCATTGGAGATTTCGCGGATAGCCAGTACAGTAGAACTTCGATAACTAGAACAGGTCTGGCTCGAACACCATGGAAAACTCGAACTGGTTCGACAGTCCCCGGCAAATTTCCTATATAATTCATGTAATAAACACCTTAAACTCGAACTATGAATTACTCGAACAGTCGAATCTGTGGATTAGTCCCGTGGACGGTCAAACAGTGGTAAATACCGCTAATAACTCGAACAGGTAAGTCTGTGATCAGCTGTTTGTCTAACGAGGTGCGAATTCCACCATTGCGGGCGGTCCGCGTTGAGTAGTTTCCCTTGACGCGGGATGACATTAAATCACGAATCGCAAACAACAGCGGCGTGAATTACGGGCGTTATGATGTCCACGCTAAATTAAGTGATTTTGAACAAAATTCATTTTATGTAATGTTTCGTTTATATTTTCTGTTTGTATATTTATTCCAACCACTGTGCTATGTGCTATTTTTAGACACTGGGAATACCAGTATTATTGATATAGATGCAAAGCGGAACATAGGGGTTTATTTGACGTATAATTACATGTAAATATTGAATAAAACAGCAACTTTACAATTGTATTTGTTATTTTTCATTTCTCCCTCCAAATGTAATTCATATATACAATGGCATGTCACATCGGTCATCTCATATATTCACATAAGTGATTTTATTGACTGAATGTGACAGTACATTTTTGAAACTTCATTCCCTCGAACTATGCATCGCTCGAACTCAAACTCGATTCCGTTGCCGGTTCGAGCGATTAAAGTTCTACTGTATATGGATTAAAATGTCACAGTAGAACCTGATCAGGGTAGCGAGTCCGGGTAGCATAATATCAGCGTAGATCCTGAACGGGACAGAACAGATTGATACAAATTATGTGTATGTTTGTAATTAATAGATATGTAACATATAAAACTCCAATACGCCCCGAAATCTCCAATACGCCGAGGCCATATTATATTTTCGGTAGGTATTTTTCTAAAATTGATACACTTTACACATGCGCATTCACCTTGACTTAAATATATATAGATATGTAACAATATTATATTATAAGAAGAAAAAAATGAATTTAATGTTTTTATTAAGAAGATATATAACATATAGGTATTTTTCTAAAATTGATACAAAATCAACTTTACACATACGCATTTGCGTTGACTTAAATATATATTATAGATATGTAACAATATATTATATACAATAAGAAAAAAAATGATTTTATGCTCTTATTTAGAAGATATATAACATATAAATCTCCAATGCGCCCCGAAATCTCCAATGCGCCGAGGCCAGATTATATTTTTGGTAGGCATTTTTTTTAATATTGATAAAAATCAAATTTACACATACGCATTCGCCTTGAATTAAATATATATTATAGATATGTAACACTATATTATATACAACAAGAAAATAAAATAATAATGCTATATATAGAAGATATATAACATAAAACTCCAATGCGCCGTGAAATCTCCAATGTGCCCAATGCGCCGCGAAATCTCTAATGCGCACTTTAGTCATACCGCGGTTTTGCCGATACGCAGCGGGTTTGCCGATACCACGCATAGTTTAACATGCAGGTTCCAATACCGATCAGCGCTCCGCAATTTACACTCGACCCATCGAACATCGAATTTTAGCGACTAACTTTTTTATTTTTTCTATTAAAATTCAAGTACTTTTTAAGCACAAAGGCATATTTGTTAGCACTTTTCGAGTACTAAAATTCAATTCAAGCACTTTTCAAGCTGACTTTCAGAAAATAAGTACTTTTCATTTATCACTCGAGAATTCAAGTACTTTTCAAATATGTACGAACCCTGTATAACCTCTTTAGACGGGAACATTCACCAGATTTTTCATCAGACATAATTTAATTTAACATATTTTTGCTTAGTAGTGTTTTTTATTGATCATGTGGCGAATTTACAGTACAATTATATTTCTCCATGGCGATAAAATGCTCGACATGCAGGAACTTTTTCTGATCGCTAATGCTCCGTTGATGTAACTCCTTAAACATTCAATATGTGAACAATAACTTACACAGTGGAACCTCTCTAAACTGGACACCCTGGGAGGTCCCTAGTACAGTGGAACCTCTCTAAACCAGCCACCCTGGGAGGTCCCTATTACAGTGGAACCTCTATAAACCAGCCACCCTGGGAGGTCCCTAGTACAGTGGAACCTCTCTAAACCAGACACACTGGGAGGTCCCTAGTACAGTGGAACCTCTCTAAACCAGACACCCTGGGAGGTCCCTATTACAGTGGAACCTCTCTAAACCAGACACCCTGGGAGGTCCCTATTACAGTGGAACCTCTCTAAACCAGACACCCTGGGAGGTCCCTATTACAGTGGAACCTCTATAAACCAGCCACCCTGGGAGGTCCCTAGTACAGTGGAACCTCTCTAAACCGGACACACTGGGAGGTCCCTAGTACAGTGGAACCTCTCTAAACCGGACACACTAGGAGGTCCCCAGTACAGTGGAACCTCGCTAAACCAGCCACACTGGGAGGTCCCTAGTACAGTGGAACCTCTCTAAACCGGACATCCTGGGAGGTCCCCAGTACAGTGGAACCTCTCTAATCCAGCGACCCTGGGAGGTCCCTAGTACAGTGGAACCTCTCTAAACTGGACACCCTGGCAGGTCCCTAGTACAGTGAAACATCTCTAAACCGGACACACTGGGAGGTCCTCAGTACAGTGGAACCTCGCTAAAGCAGCCACACTGGGAGGTCCCTAGTACAGTGGAACCTCTCTAAACCGGACATCCTGGGAGGTCCCTAGTACAGTGGAACCTCTATAAACCTGACACCTTGGGAGGTCCCTAGTACAGTGGAACCTCTCTAAACCAGACACCCTGGGAGGTCCATATTACAGTGGAACCTCTCTAAACCGGACACACTGGGAGGTCCCTAGTCACCTGGAACCTCTATAAACCGGACACCCTGGAGGTCCCTAGTACAGTGGAACCTCTCTAATACAGATACCATGGGAGGTCCCTAATACAGTGGAACCTCTCTAAACCAGACACCCTGGGAGGTTCCTAGTACAGTGGAACCTCCCTAAACCGGACACCCTGGGAGGTCCGTAGTACAGTGGAACCTCTCTAAACCAGACACCCTGGGAGGTCCCTAGTACAGTGGAACCTCTCTAAACCAGACACCCTGGGAGGTCCCTATTACAGTGGAACCTCTATAAACCAGACACCCTGGGAGGTCCCTAGTACAGTGGAACCTCTCTAAACCAGACACCCTGGGAGGTCCCTAGTACAGTAGAACCTCTCTAAACCAGACACCCTGGGAGGTCCCTATTACAGTGGAACCTCTCTAAACCAGACACCCTGGGAGGTCCCTAGTACAGTGGAAGCTCTCTAAACCAGACACCCTGGGAGGTCCCTAGTACAGTGGAACCTCTCTAAACCAGACACCCTGGGAGGTCCCTAGTACGGTGGAACCTCTCTAAACCAGATACCCTGGGAGGTCCCTATTACAGTGCAACCTCTCTAAACCAGACACCCTGGGAGGTCCCTAGTACAGAGGAACCTCTATAAACCGGACACCCTGGGAGGTCCCTAGTACAGTTGAACCTCTCTAAACCAGACACCATGGGAGGTCCCTAGTACAGTGGAACCTCTCTAAACCAGACACCCTGGGAGGTCCCTAGTACAGTGGAACCTCTCTAAACCAGACACCCGATGGGAGGTCCCTAGTACAGTGGAACCTCTCTAAACCAGACACCCTGGGAGGTCCCTAGTACAGTGGAACCTCTCTAAACCAGACACCCTGTGAGGTCCCTAGTACAGTGGAACCTCTCTAAACCTGACACCCTGGGAAGTCCCTAGTACAGTGGAACCTCTCTAAACCAGACACCCTGGGAGGTCCCTAGTACAGTGGAACCTCTCTAAACCTGACACCCTGGGAGGTCCCTAGTACAGTGGAACCTCTCTAAACCAGACACCCTGTGAGGTCCCTAGTACAGTGGAACCTCTCTAAACCAGACACCCTGGGAGGTTCCTATTACAGTGGAACCTCTCTAAACCAGACACCCTGGGAGGTCCCTAGTACAGTGGAACCTCTCTAAACCAGACACCCTGGGAGGTCCCTAGTACGGTGGAACCTCTCTAAACCAGACACCCTGGGAGGTCCCTAGTACGGTGGAACCTCTCTAAACCAGATACCCTGGGAGGTCCCTATTACAGTGCAACCTCTCTAAACCAGACACCCTGGGAGGTCCCTAGTACAGAGGAACCTCTATAAACCGGACACCCTGGGAGGTCCCTAGTACAGTGGAACCTCTCTAAACCTGACACCCTGGGAGGTCCGTAGTACAGTGGAACCTCTCTAAACCAGACACCCTGGGAGGTCCCTAGTACAGTGGAACCTCTATAAACCGGACACCCTGGGAGGTCCCTAGTACAGTGGAACCTCTAAACCGGACACCCTGGGAGGTCCCTATTACAGTGCAACCTCTCTAAACCAGCCACCCTGGGAGGTCCCTAGTACAGTGGAACCTCTCTAAACCAGACACCCTGGGAGGTCCCTAGTACAGTGGAACCTCTCTAAACCAGACACCCTGGGAGGTCCCTAGTACAGTGGAACCTCTATAAACCTGACACCCTGGGAGGTCCCCAGTACAGTGGAACCTCTCTAAACCGGACACCCTGGGAGGTCCCTAGTACAGTGGAACCTCTATAAACCTGACACCCTGGGAGGTCCCTAGTACAGTGGAACCTCTATAAACCGGACACCCTGGGAGGTCCCTAGTACAGTGGAACCTCTCTAAACCAGACACCCTGGGAGGTCCCTAGTACAGTGGAACCTCTCTAAACCAGACACCCTGGGAGGTCCCTAGTACAGTGGAACCTCTATAAACCGGACACCCTGGGAGGTCCCCAGTACAGTGGAACCTCTCTAAACCAGACACCCTGGGAGGTCCCTATTACAATGGAACCTCTCTAAACCTGACACCCTGGGAGGTCCCTAGTACAGTGGAACCTCTCTAAACCTGACACCCTGGGAGGTCCCTAGTACAGTGGAACCTCTATAAACCTGACACCCTGGGAGGTCCCTAGTAGAGTGGAACCTCTATAAAACTGACACCCTGGGAGGTCCCTAGTACAGTGGAACCTCTATAAACCGGACACACTGGGAGGTCCCTAGTACAGTGGAACCTCTCTAAACCGGACACTCTGGGAGGTCCCTAGTACAGTGGAACCTCTATAAATCTGACACCCTGGGAGGTCCCTAGTACAGTGGAACCTCTATAAACCGGACACACTGGGAGGTCCCTAGTACAGTGGAACCTCTCTAAACCGGACACCCTGGGAGGTCCCTATTACAGTGCAACCTCTCTAAACCAGCCACCCTGGGAGGTCCCTAGTACAGTGCAACCTCTCTAAACCAGACACCCTGGTGGTCCCCACCCGTACAGTGGACCTCTATAAACCAGCCACCCTGGGAGGTCCCTAGTACAGTGGAAACCTCTCTAAAACGGACACCCTGTGAGGTCCCTAGTACAGTGGAACCTCTCTAAACCAGCCACCCACCCTGGAGGTCCCTAGTACAGTGTAACCTCTATAAACCTGACACCCTAGGAGGTCCCTAGTACAGTGGAACCTCTCTAAACCTGACACCCTGGGAGGTCCCCAGTACAGTGGAACCTCTCTAAACCAGACACCCTGGGAGGTCCCTAGTACAGTGGAACCTCTCTAAACCAGACACCCTGGGAGGTCCCTAGTACAGTGGAACCTCTATAAACCGGACACCCTGGGAGGTCCCCAGTACAGTGGAACCTCTCTAAACCAGACACCCTGGGAGGTCCCTATTACAATGGAACCTCTCTAAACCTGACACCCTGGGAGGTCCCCAGTACAGTGGAACCTCTCTAAACCAGCCACACTGGGAGGTCCCTAGTACAGTAGAACGTCTCTAAACCGGACACCCTGGGAGGTTCCCAGTACAGTGGAACCTCTCTAAACCTGACACCCTGGGAGGTCCCTAGTACAGTGGAACGTCTCTAAACCGGACACTCTGGGAGGTCCCTAGTACAGTGGAATGTCTCTAAACCGGACACCCTGGGAGGTCCCTAGTACAGTGGAACCTCTCTAAACCAGACACCCTGGGAGGTCCCTAGTACAGTGGAACCTCTCTAAACCAGACACCCTGGGAGGTCCCTATTACAGTGCAACCTCTATAAACCAGCCACCCTGGGAGGTTCCTAGTACAGTGCAACCTCTATAAACCAGCCACCCTGGGAGGTTTCTAGTACAGTGGAACCTCTCTAAACCTGACACCCTGGGAGGTCCCTAGTACAGTGGAACCTCTCTAAACCAGACACCCTGGGAGGTCCCTAGTACAGTGGAACCTCTCTAAAACCAGACACACCCTGGGAGGTCCTTAGTACAGTGGAACCTCTCTAAACCAGACACCCTGGGAGGTCCCCAGTACAGTGGAACCTCTCTAAACCTGACACCCTGGGAGGTCCCTAGTACAGTGGAACCTCTCTAAACCAGACACCCTGGGAGGTCCCTAGTACAGTGGAACCTCTATAAACCTGACACCCTGGGAGGTCCCTAGTACAGTGGAACCTCTCTAAACCGGACACCCTGGGAGGTCCCTAGTACAGTGGAACCTCTATAACCTGACACCCTGGGTAGGTCCCTAGTACAGTGGAACCTCTCTAAACCTGACACCCTGGGAGGTCCCTAGTACAGTGGAAGCTTTCTAAACCACCCTGGGAGTTGGACACCCTGGGAGGTCCACAGGGTGTTTGGTTTAGAGATGTATCACTGTAATTCGGATGTAAGAACACTGAAACACATGCCTTTGTGCATTGCAATCATGAACATCATCGATATTTGACAGTGAAATCGATTATACTTTAACACTTCGATGTCGCAAGGTTGTTCGGTGTAGAGAGGTTCCATTGTATATATTAGGGTTCGGTGAAGAGAGGTTCCACTGTATATATTAGGGGAACATACAATACTGAGTAACATACCCCTTGGTCTTCTATCCATTCTGTACCGGGCCAATTCCTCGGGTGGCGTAGGTTTAGCTGGCGCCTGGCCAATACTTGCCGGGTTCGTGACGTTAGGCTGGGACGGAATCTGGTGGATGGCGGTCGACACAACTCCAGATACAGATTGACCATGGCTCAACTGCTGGATGGACGATTGCCATGGTAACGGGTGTCCTGGTAATGGCTGCAGCCGTGTAAATGTGAGTCCAGGCAATTGTTGGTTTTCCAACTGTTGACCGGCCGACTGCCGTTCTTCATCAGTGAGGCTGTGCTGCTGGACCTGTCTCGGTATTTCGTCTGAGTCCCGGTGGGCTGCTCTCACTGAAATAAAACCACACAGGCATCTATCTTGTCTATGAAATGTGTTGGGTTTGTATTTTGTTTGGCTAACTAATTGTCTCGGACTTCAGCCAGACCTGTGTCAACGTAGCAAGCATCGGCACAATCGTATATTAACTTTAAGCCGGTATATGGCGATAGTTCCAATACGCTACATAAAGCAAGTCAATGAGTGTATCTGCTATTGACAAGCCCTATAAAGTCGTTCCCTGGTCTACCAATAATAGTGAAATCATAATAGATTAATAGAAAAATACAGCCTGTCCATACGACCACAGAAAGGGCTATAACACAACAAATAGGTGTGTAATAATTTTATACCTGTGTAATAATTTTATACCAACAAATTTATTGTTTGTTTGTTTGTTTGTTTGTTTGTTTGTTTGTTTGTTGGGGTTTAACGGCCTATCAACAGCTAAGGTCATTCAAGGCCGGGTCAATGGGTTTAGTACTAAATCCCATATATTACCTGTACAAGTACATGTTCAAGTACATGTACAGAGTGGCTTGTGGTTCTCTTACAGGCGAATTGAAATTCCTGGAGTGCAGGATTGCAATTCGCATTCCCATTAATTGCAATTGGACCGCAATCGGACTGCAATCATGTGACTGCGGTCCAAAGAGTTGGTTGCGGAATTGCAATACTTATAGCGCAGTTAGCGCTGCGCTCCGCTTTTAATTGGAGTTTATGCTCCTTTTTTTCTTTAAACTGCGAAAGAATGACCGGCTTACGCTGCGCTCTGCGGTCAAACCAGCGGACCGCTCTGCTTGACCAATGCGGCAATAAAATCAAAATAGTTGATTTTTTCTGACGAAAAGATATATTTTCCTATCTGTATTTAGCCATTTAAAACCCACCTACATCAGGCTGTTTTTGTCGGTAAACTAAAGGAAAATATGCGAAAATAGCATTTGGTACGCGTAACGCTAAGTTTTTACCGCAAATAGCGAAAGAATGACTGCACAAACGGTATCGCGAAAGAATGACCACACAAACGGTATCGCGAAAGAATGACCACACAAACGGTATCGCGAAAGAATGACCGCACAAACTGGACCGCGAAAGAATGACCGCACAAACGGTATCGCGAAAGAATGACCGCAAAAACGGGACTGCGATTGGACTGCAATTAGACTGCAATTTCAGAGGCCTTCAACTTCAATTCCATGATGGCCCTAATTCGCTCACCTGACTCCATGAACACCAGAGGAGAATGTGACATTGAGCTCATGTGTTATTTGTGCTATTGTTAGATGGCAGTTATCTTGGATTAAGCGATGACTCATTTTACCAAATCTGAAAATGCTTCATCTAAGGATCTTAACTTACTATGAAGTTTGGCCAGCATCGGCCATGTGGTTCCTGAGAAAAAGACATTCAAAACCTCGAATAAATGGACCTTTTGGATGCCATCATGGATGACATAATCATCTGATTCCGACAAATATTGCACCAGAGCAATCGCCTCATCGATACCTTCAATTTGATATATGACATGAGAATATTTGGTCAAAAATAAACTTTGACACCACGGGCCACACGCATTTTTGACCCCGGGGTCACCATTTTAACACCTTTGAAAGAGCATTCGTCGAAATCCGGCTGGCGGTTCATGATGAAAATAATTTTTTTTAAAGAATTTGTGCTATTTTTAGACGGCGCCCATTTTGGATTAGCGACGACCTCCGTCTTAACAAATCTGAAAAGGCTTCACCCATGGACCAAAACTGTGAAGTTAGGCCACCATGGGTCAAGCGGTTCGTGTGAAGAATAATTTTGAAATCTCTAATAAAATAACGTTTTGACCTTTCGGCGGCCATCTTGGATGACATTACCCTCCGATTGCGACAATAAATTCACCAGAGTGATCGCCTCGTTGATACCTTCGATTTGATATATGACATGACCATATTCGGTCAAAAATAAAATTTGACCCCACGGGCCATGCCCATTTTTGACTCCGGGGTCACCATTTTAACAACTTTGAAAGAGCATTCTACGTCGATCATTCCTACCAAGTTTCGTCGAAATCCGGCTGCCGGTTCATGAGAAGAAGATTTTTTAAGAATTTGTGCTATTTTTAGACGGCGGCCATCTTGGATTAGCGACGACCTCCATTTTAAAAAATCTAAAAAGACTCCACCCATGGATAATAACTTTGAAGTTTGGCCATCATGGGCCAAGCGGTTCGTGTGAAGAAGAATTTTGAAATCTCTAATAAAATAACGACCTTTTGACCTTTCGGCGGCCATCTTGGATGACATGACCATCCAATTTCGACAAAAAATGTACCAGATCGATCGCCTCTTTGATACCTTCGATTTCTTATAGACATGACCATATTCGGTCAAAAATAAAATTTGACCCCAATTTGACCACACGGGCCACGCCCATTTTTGACCCCGGGGTTACCATTTTAACAAATTTGAAAGAGCATTGTACATCGATCATTCCTACCAAGTTTCATCGAAATCCGGCTGGCGGTTCATGAGAAGAAGATTTTTTAAGAATGTGTGCTATTTTTAGACGGCAGCCATCTTAGATTACGTGATGACGTCATTTTAACAATTTTGTAATCCCCCTACCTAAGGACCATGACCATGAAGTTTGGTGACTATAGACCCAATGGTTACCGAGGAGAAGATGTTTGAAAATGTTCACAGACGACGGACGGACGACGGACACATTGCGGTAACAATTGCTCACATGAGCTTTGCTCAGGTGAGCTAAAAACAGGAATATTATATAACTTGCCCTTGGGTTAAAGGGTGTACGGTGGACCTTGACATTGGGGTCAGTGGTGGAAGGTGGGTCGTTGATTTGCTATAGCATGATATAGCATCAGATCATCAGATGAATGCATGTATGAAATATCAAGGTGTTCCCTGTACAAAAACAGAAGTTATAAAGACATTTACTCCCAACGTTATGTTTATGATGTTGATCTTGGGGAAAGGGGTGGGGGATGGGACATGGATTTGCTGTAGCACAATAGAGGATCATCAGATGAATGCATGTATGAAATATCAAAGCGTTCCCTGTAAAGAAACAGAAGTAACACAACATTTCAAGGTGTTCCATGAAACGAAACAGATGTTTACCCAAACGTTAAGTTTATGAATGTGCCAAGTTTGTGACCTTGACCTTGGGGTAAGGGAAGGGCGGTGGGCCATACTACGATAGAGTATCATCACATGAATGCATGTATGAAATATCAAGGCGTTCCATGAAAGGAAACAGTGTTATAAGACATTTAGAATGTGCTAAGTTTGTGACCTTGACCTTGGGGTAAGGGGTGGGCGATGGGTCATGGATTTGCTATAGTACGATGGAGTATCATCAGATCAATGCATGTACGAAATATCAAGGCGTTCTATGAAAGGAAACAGATGTTATGAGACGTTGACCCCCAACGTTAAGTTTATGAATGTGCTAAGTTTCTGACCTTAACCTTGGGGAAAGGAGTAGGGGTGGGTCATGGATTTCCTATAGCACGATAGAGTATCATCAGATGAATTACATGTATGAAATATCAAGGCGTTCCCTGTAAATAAACAGAAGTTACACAACATTTACCCCAATGTTAAGTTTATGAATGTGCTAAGTTTCTGACCTTGACCATGGGGTAAGGGGTGGGCGGTGCGTCATGAATTTGCTATAGCACAATAGAGTATAATCAGATGAATGCATGTATGAAATATCAAGGCGTTCCATGAAAGGAAACAGATGTTATAAGACATTTACCCCAACATTAAGTTTATGAATGTGCTAAGTTTGTGACCTGGACCTTGGGGTAAAGGTGGCCGGTGGGTCATGAATTTGCTATATCACGATAGAGTATCATTAGATGAATGCATGTATGAAATATCAAGACGTTCCATGAAAGGGAACAGATGTTATAAGACATTTACCCTAACGTTAAGTTTATGAATGTGCTAAGTTTGTGACCTTGACCTTGGGGTAAGCGTTGGGTGGTGGGTCGTGGATTTGCTACAGCACGATAGAGGATCATCTAAGGAAAGCATGTATGAAATATCAAGGTGTTCCATTAAAGGAAACAGATGTTTAAAGACATTTACCCCAACATTAAGTTTATGAATGTGCTAAGTTTGTGACCTTGACCTTGGGGTAAGGGGTGGGCGGTGGGTCATGGATTTGCTATAGCACGATAGAGTATCATCAGATGAATGCATGTCTTGAAATATCAAGGCGTTCTATAAGGACACAGATGTTATAAGACATTTACCCAACGTCAAGTTTATGAATGTGAATATTAAGTTTGTGACCTTGACCTTGGTTGGGGTAAGGGTTGGGTGGTTGGTCATGGATTTGATACAGCATGATAGAGGGTCATCTGGGGAATGCATGTATGAAATAACAAGGTGTTCCATGAAAGGAAACATAAGTTATAAGACATTTACCCCAACGTTAAGTTTGTGGAGGCCGACGACGCCAACGACGCCGACGACGCCGGGGGTATACCATAAGCTGTTCTGCACTTCGTGCAGGCGAGCTAAAAATGAAAGGTGTTACTAACGTACATGGACTAGACTAACGCTATATCGCCTCATTGGTGAGGGATAATAACACAGAGCTCCAGTTAAGGTGCGTAATTGGACCAAATCTTCCGAGGATTTTTCTTATTTCTTCACGAAATATGGTAAGTTAGGATTGCTTTAGAATCGTCTCATTGAGACGATTGTAAAACACTCCCAACTTGCCAATTTTGACGAAGAAATAACGAAAGTCTCCCCAAAGTTGATAAAATTACACACCTTAACTGGAGCTCCGATAACAGCAGACGACAAATTACGTTTTCCCGCATTTTAAGGTTTAACTTTTCCCTCTAACAAACTTACCAGTCCCGAATCCCGTGGAAGGAGTGGCTGTGTTCAGCCTCCCAAACGTGTTCAGCTGGGAGAACGGCTTCGCTAACATACTAGCCCAGCTCAAGGGCACTCCACCGAAATTGAACCCACTCGTGGACGCTGTCGTCTGGGTGCCGAACCCCGGCTTCGCTTCAAACAAACCACCCTGAAATGGAAGAGTGGAACAAATAGAGTGGAATGTCTCTACACCAGGCACCCTGGGAGGTCCAGAACAAACGACCCCGGAATTACAGAGTGGAACATCTGTACAGGGTTCCCACTCTTTTGGGAAGACCAAATTCCATGACTTTTCCATGACTTTCAAGGACCTGTTTTCGAAATTCAAGACCATATTTGCATGGATGATGCGTGATGAAACGGTGTCGAGCCTGGAATTAAGTTGTGTTGGGGAGAGAAGTTAATTTAAGGACCAGTGGGAACCCTGTCTACAAACCATACTCCCTGGGAGGTACCAAACAGACCACCCTGTAAATTTAGAACGGAGCACATAGAGTGGAACGAATAGAGTGGAACATCTCTAAACCGTGTGTTTTTTTGTAACTTTGATGTGAAATTATATACTAATCTATATAACACAAGTCCAAGATGGCAGCCATATATGAATATATTACAATGTACTTGCAACCGTATCTTGAAATAAGAAACACTATATACTTGCAATCATATCAGATCATACCAATATTGTATTTAGGTATATAATTATTCCAATACATTGGGTATGTATTTAGACACACGTTTCAATCGCATTTGTCCAAGGTGACCACTAAATATCATATTACCTGATAACTAACTTGTGTAGTAAATAGCTTCTGTAATTACACCTTGATATACACCATTATACAGCATCGGCATAATCGTAAGTCTAATATGGCAGCCGGATATGAATATAGTACCTTATAATACAATTATATTATAATATAAGATTTAAACTCGTGCATTCAGTTAGATATTTTGATATTGTTTTGTCTTGTCTTGCCATTCCATAGCAGCATTCATACTTCTATTGTTGGCACGGAGATATATTGTACTTTATAATAGACTTCAAGGACTTCCCAATTTGTAAAAACACCAGATGTCGTCGTTTATATCATTAGCTCAACAAACTCAAATGCTCAATGTGATTTACTGTGCAACAGCGCATGAAATGGCTCCTCTAGGTAGCGTCATTAACAACTTGAGTGTCGGATATAGCAATTGAACAAGTACAAATGGATGATACGTCTATATATTTCTGTCACAATCGGTGACTACGTACAATAACATAGTTCAGCCATCCAGTAGCTTATTCCAGTTTCTGGCTACCATTACGTGCTTTCAACCTACTTACCACTTAGCTGATATTATTGGCCACATGTTTTCTTTCTGTGAAAGTACATGTAGTCAGTTTCCACAAAGCGGCTGTATGCACACCATTTTAATATCACATATTACTTTGTAAGCTGCAAGTAATTGATGTGTTTTCAGACTACTATCGCCGATGTAGAGCAACATATTTGTATGATGAGGTAATGTATGTACACCAATTTTCTCTGTGTATTGTTTCAAAGATAAGCAATACAAATACTTTATTTTTGTCGAATTATTGTGTAGTTATATGCCATTTAATGAGTTTTACTTATTTAAACATATGACAGAATTCAGCACCTGTGAATGCATATGATATGTAACAAGAGCTGTAGGAGAACAGCATAGCTCGACTACGAGGGTTGTCGATGTACACATAGCTTGACAAAGAAGGTGGCTGCGGCCTACATAAAAACCTTAACCAAGGTTGACTAAAAACATTAACCAAGGGAAACTAGAAATGTGGCCTGTCGGCACACGAATACCCCCACTGGCAGCCAAAGAAAACGAGGCATTTTTGATTATAAGCCATTTAGCCGAGCAAACGCATCAAGTCTGTGACCTTGACCCTGGGCATAATGTGATAATCCATGCATCGGTGTAGAAGATATAGAGCGGAAGGGAATTTCAATAGGTTTGACCTTTGACCTTCAACTGTGACCTTGGACGTAGGTGCGTGGTTAGCAATTTGATAATCCATGAATCAGTGTAGAAGATATATAGCGGAAGGGAATTTCAATAGGTTTGACCTTTGACCAACTGTGACCTTGACCTTGGACGTAGGTGCGTGGTTATTGATCGCGACACACCTTCTCATCATGAGAAACATTTGTGCCAAGCCATTTGATAATCCATGCATCGGTGTAGAAGATATAGAGCGGAAGGGAATTTCAATAGGTTTGACCTTTGACCTTCAACAGTGACCTTGACCTTGGACGTAGGTGCGTGGTTTTCCAAGTATGGTTGCTGTAGGCCCAGGAGTATTCCATATACAAGCTTGAGTAAAAAACGAAATAACCAAGGGGAGATAACTAAGTAATCCAAGGATAAAAGTAGGTCAAGGTCAAATATAGGTCAGGGATTATTGATGTACATCACTAGGAGATGAAGTTGTCCAAGTATGGTTGATGTAGGCCCAGAAGTATTCCATATACAAGCTTGACTATAAACATTAACCAAGTAATTGAAGGTTAAATGTAGGTGAAGGTAAAATAAAGGTCAGGGGTTATTGATGTATACTCAACAAAACTAGAAACGTCCCTGTTTTATAGCCGGTGTAGCTCTGTCTATGTATGTACCACATGTTCAAAGTACATGTATTTTAAACCGTGGCGATGTTTAGAATACGATCATGTAGAGTTTAGCCGATACACACGGTTTACATAGCGGCCAGTGACCGGAACGTTGATTTCCACTTTATGCACATGCACGCTATACTTGTCATCGATAAGGTGATCCAGTTCATGTCGTACCATTCATGCGATAGGGGCTATTCGGAAAATTAAAAAACTTTTTTAATTTTTCACTGTTTTCGATATGCCACGGCTTTCCGAAAACGAGCGAAATCAGGCAGATTTGGTTGCTGTCGGAAGACGATTGATCGTCTTGCAGCCCGGTACCAGCAGACTGGGGCTGTTCACGACCGGCAGCGACCTGGTAGGCCTCGTGTAACGACGGCTAGAGCCGATCGTTACATTACGTTGACGCACTTACGTCAACGTCGATTGGCAGCCACAGTCACTGCTAGGCGATACGGTGTCTCAGGGCAGACAATTCGCAACCGGTTACGTCGTAACGCCCAACCAATCCGGGCACGCCGCCCGTACACTGGTCAGATAATGACCCAACGTCACTGTGCTGCCAGACTGTTATGGGCGCGACATCATCTGAACTGGAGAAGGGCTGACTGGAACCGAGTTTGTTCACCGATGAATCTCGGTTCACAGTTAGTCATGCTGACGGAAGATTACGGGTATACAGGCGTAAAAATGAAAGATTCACCGATTGTTGCATTGTTGAGAAGAACAGGTTTGGGGGAGGGAGCGTAATGGTCTGGGGTGGGATCATGGGACACCGGAAGACAGATTTGGTTGTTGTACAGGGCAACATCAATGCACAACGTTATGTTGCAGATGTGTTAAATGCACATGCCTTACCATTTATCCGTCAGCATGGTCCTGGTGTGACATTGATGCACGACAATGCCCGCCCTCACGTAGCCAGGGTCACCACTCAATACTTACAGCAAAACAACGTCGACGTCATGCCATGGCCCGCGGTCTCCCCGGATCTCAATCCCATTGAGCACATATGGGATGAGCTGGGCCGCAAAGCACGAGCTAACCATCAGATTGACAATGTTCGCGATCTTACACGGGCGTTACAACGGGAATGGAGGAATTTGCCCAACGCACTGGTATTGCGTTACGTCACGTCGATGCGGCGTAGGATCATTGCATGCATTCATGCAAATGGTGGCCACACTCGGTACTAACGAGATTTACTGAATTTGCCACATTACTTATTGAAATTCCATCTCTAAACATTAAGTAACACATTTCTGAGTTTTTGTGATTTTTGATTTTGACCCCTACCGCCCTTGGCCGGTTATCTCTCGAATATTTAACAAGATATCCAAATGCAATTTATTGGCTTTGATGCAGAAATGAATGAACTTGTTTTTCCATTTTGATTTTTAAAAGTAACCCTTTTGGTTTTTGATGAATCTTTCCTTAAACATGGAGGGACGTTTCTAGTTTTGCTCAGTATACATCCCTATGAGAAAAAGTTATCCAAGTATGGTGTCTGTATGCACAATAGTATTCCATACAAAGCTTGACTAAAAACCTTAACCAAGGTTGAGTAAAAACCTTAACCAAGGGGAATTAAGTAAGTAATTTAAGGTTAAATGTAGGTCAAGGTCAAATATAGGTCAGGGGTTGTTGATGTACATCACTAGGAGATGAAGTTGTGCAAGTATGGTTGGTGTAGGGCCATGAGTATTCCATCTACAGCTTGACTAAAAACCTTAAACCAAAGAGAATTAAGTAAGTAATTCAAGAGGAAATGTAGGTCAAGGTCAAATATAGATCAGGGGTTATTGATGTACATCACTATGAGAAAAGGTTGTCCAATTATGGTGTCTGTATGCACAATAGTATTCCATGTACAAGCTTGAGTAAAAAGCTTAACCAAGGTCGAGTAAAAACCTTAACCAAGGGGAATTAAGTAAGGAATTCAAGGTTAATGTAGGTCAAGGACAAATATAGGTCAGGGGTTGTTGATGTACATCACTCGGAGATGAAGTTGTCCAAGTATGGTTGGTGTAGGGCCAGGAGTATTCCATCTACAAGCTTGACTAAAAACGTTAACCAAGGGGAATTAAGTAATTCAAGAGGAAATGTAGGTCAAGGTCAAATATAGATCAGGGGTTGTTGATGTACAATCACTAGGAGATGAAGTTGTGCAAGTATGGTGGGTGTAGGGCCAGTAGTATTCCATATAGAAGGTTGACTAAAAACCTTAACCAAAAGGAATTAAGTAAGTAATTGAAGAGGAAATGTAGGTCAAGGTCAAATATAGATCAGGGGTTATTGATGTACATACCTATGAGAAAAGGTTGTCGAAGTATGGTGTCTGGATGCACAATAGTATTCAATGTACAAGCTTGAGTTAACCTTAACCAAGGTTGACTAAAAACCTTAACCAAGGGGAATTAAGTAAGTAATTCAAGAGGAAACGTAGGTCAAGGTCAAATATAGATCAGTGGTTATTGATGTGCATCACTAGGAGATGAAGTTGTTCAAGTATGGTGGGTGTAGGGCCAGTAGTATTGCATATACAAACTTGACTAAAAACCTTAACCAAGGTTGACTAAAAACCTTAACCAAGGGGAATTAACCAACGAATTCAAGAGGAAATGTAGGTCAAGGTCAAATATAGATCAGGGGTTATTGATGTACATCACTAGGAGATGAAGTTGTGCAAGTATGGTGGGTGTAGGGCCAGTAGTATTCCATATACAAGCTTGGCTAAAAACCTTAACCAAGGCGTGACGGTGACGCCGACGCCGACGCCGACGCCGGGGTGACAACATAAGCTCTACTTATTCTTCGAATAGTCGAGCTAAAAACTAAGACATGATGCCGTCAGTATACATAGTGTGGATCAAAGAAAACAACAGTAATCACAAATATAATAATTCCGAGAAGAACATGGATATGCTATATATTAAATACCATAGGGAGGACACAACTAATACAAATGTAATTGATATTATATGACAGACAACTAGTTGTGCCACTACTAAATACGGTAACAAAAAAGATTATAGTACCTGCAGACAACAATACACATGGTACACAACCATATATAGAAAGTGACAAACTTCAAGGTACCATAATATGGATATAAGGCATACCGTATTCACGCAATTTAATAGACTAATATGAAAATGTTGTTTATGTCATCATAACTAGAAATGCACGCTTGTCGACAAGCGCATGTGTATCCCCCTCCCCAGATACACAAGTAGTTTGAAAAAAGGGTGTTCGAGTTATGCTCCGGAGACAAAATCAGTGACGGAAAAAACAAAGGGAGATAACTAAAAAATTAGTGATGCAAGAGTTGTCATTCTTGCGTGACACACCTTTAGGGTTGTGGTCTATGCATGTGTGAAGTTTCATGAAAATATTCCAAAGGGTGTTCGAGTTATGCTCCAGACACGAAATCAGTGCACGAAACAACAAAGGCAGATAACTAAGAAATTAACGACGCAAGAGTTGTCATTCTTACGTGCGACACACCTTTGGGTCGTCTTCTATGCATGTGTGAAGTTTAATAAACTAGAAAATGTGTTCATAGAACACGGATGTCCCACATATCGCTTTGATAATAAATGAGGCCAAATTCCAAGTCAAAATTTTCTTTTTCCTGAGAGTTAAAAGTTTTTGAAGCACCAAGTATGTGACCTTGACCCTGGGCTTGGCGGGGGCAGGACAAACGTGGATTTGGCACAGGGCGGTAGAGGACCATTAGAGCAATGCATATATGAAATATGAAGCTGATCCGTGAAAGAAAACAGAAATTATAAGATATTTACCTGAGCGTTAAAGTTTTTGAAGCACTAAGTATGTGATGTTAGCGCTGGGCTTGGCGGCGGGGCGGGACGAACGTGGATTTGGCACAGGGCGGTAGAGGACCATTAGAGCAACGCATATGAAATTGATCCGTGAATGGAAAGAAAAATTATAAGATATTTACCTGAGCATTAAAGTTTTTGAAGCACCAAGTATGTGACCTTGACCCTTGGCTTGGCGGGGGCAGAAACGAACGTGGATTTGGCACAGGGCGGTAGAGGACCATTAGCAATGCGTATATGAAATATGAAGCTGATCCGTGAAAGAAAACAGAAATTATAAGATAATTTACCCGAGCGTTAAAGTTTTTGAAGCACCAAGTATGTAACCTTGACCCTGGGCTTGGCGGGGGCAGGACGAATGTGGATTTGGCACAGGGCGGTAGAGGACCATTAGAGCAATGTGTATATGAAATATGAAGCTGATCCGTGAAAGAAACAGAAATTATAAGATATTAACCTGAGCGTTAAAGTTTTTGAAGCACCAAGTATGTGACCTTGACCCTGGGCTTGCCGGGGGCAGGACGAACGTGGATTTGGCACAGGGCGGTAGTGAACCATCAGAGCAATGTGTATATGAAATATGAAGCAGATCGGTCGAAGGATGAAGAAATTATGAGACATTTACCCGAGTGTTAAAGTTTTGTGACGGACGGACGGACGGACGTCTTTACTTTCAGGTAACTATGTGGCTTATCGCATGTTAAATATTAGCCACATAAAACCATTTTTAGCCACATAAAACGATGTTTTAGGTGGCTAATTGTAACCAACCCTATCCTTTAACAAGTCCATAACCCTGTGGGGCTAGCCACATAAGTACCCGAATGTCTGCCCGGACGCACGGACGGACGGACGGACGGACGTACTAACATTTTGGGTTTATGGGCTATTTGTTCTTTAAAAGATCAAAGGAATAGCCCCTAAACTACAATAGGTCTAGGGGCTAACGGAATAAATCTATTGTATTCTATTGTCTTATGCTCCCTCCTCCCCCTAGCCCCTAAACCCCCAATGTAGCCGGACGGACGGACGGACGGGAGGACGGGACGCACGTTCCTACGAATGAATAATACTTGTTGGGTTTTCACTGTATAAAAATACCCAACAAGAGTACCCAACACTATCCTAACCCTACCCAATAAGATCCCCGTACGCTTACAACAAGTACCCATCTGTGTGTCGGACGGACGGACGGACGGACATACAAGGGTAACACTAAATGCCCCCTCCACTATCGTGGTGGGGCATAAAAATATTCCAAAGGGTGTTCGAGTTATGCTCTGGATACAAAATCAGAGCACGAAACAACAAAGGGAGATAAGTAAACAAGAATTCCGCGGAATTAGATGCCTCGCCTTGTCCCGCCTGACCTCGAGCCTGGGCCCGAAAGCAATTTTCACTGGCCCGAACATATTATACAATTATTGACTAGTGAGCCATAGAATATCAGATTATATTCTATGGCTCACTAGTCAATAATTGTTTTATTATATGACAATAGTCTGTATATAGCACTTACGACCTTATGCTACTAGACAAAAATTGAAAAAGAATTTGAATTTTTTTTTTTTTTTTTTTTTAAAATTAAAAATTAAAAATAATAATGCTTGCTACTGGAGCCCAGAATTTTTTTAATAGTCCTATATTTATCTACATATATCTGCACAGGTCCACATAATGCCACAATATTTTCAATACAGTTTACGGAAATAATAATGTCCGCTACTGGAGCCCAGAATTTTTGTTAATAGTTACGGAAATGTAATAATGTACCGTATAAATTACCTGTAATAAGTTAGTGGTCAGTTAAAAAAATTGAAAAAGAATGTAAAAAAAAAAAATGGAAATAAAATTAAATTTAAAAAAAATAAAAGAATATGCTCCCTACTGGAGCCCAGAATGTTTTTTAATAGTCCTATATTTATCTACATATCATATATATACAGGTCCACATATTGCCACAATATTTTCAACACAGTTTACGGAAATGTAATATAATCATTTACCTGTATAAATTACCTGTAAGTGGTCAGTGGTCAGTTGCACATGCTAGCACATGCACAGGTGAATAGTCTGTATATAGCACTTACGACCTTATGCTACTAGACAAAAATTGAAAAATAATTTGAAAAAAAAAATGAAAAAAAAAAATGAAAAAAAAAATGAAAAAAAAAAAGAAAAAAAAAAAGAAAAAGAAAAAAAAAAGAAAAAGAAAAAAAAAAGAAAAAGAAAAAAAAATGAAAAAAGAAAAAAATGAAAAAAAAAAGTTTAAAAATAATAATGCTTGCTACTGGAGCCCAGATTTTTTTTAATAGTCCTACATTTATCTACATATATCTGCACAGGTCCACATAATGCCACAATATTTTTCAACACAGTACCCAATGTAGTAATTTACCTGTATAAATTACCTGTGGTCAGCAGTGGTCAAGCACTGGACATTTGCACATGCAAACCCATGCTAGCACATGGTTCTCCCAGTCTCTATTGTTCTCTCTACAGTAAGGTGTACAGAGCACACAAGAAAACGGGTCTTCATGCATTATTGTCCAGTTTGTAGAGTGCGCAAAACAAAAAAGGGAGATAACTAAAAAATTAGCTACGCAAGAGTTGTCATTCTTGTGCGCGACACACCTCCGGGTCGTGGTCTATGCAATTGTGAAGTTTCATGAAAATATTCCAAAGGGTGGTCGAGTTATGCTCCGGACAGGAAATCAGTGCGCGAAAACAAAAAAGGGAGATAACTAAAAAAATTAGCTATGCAAGAGTTGTCATTCTGTGCGCGACACACCTTCGGGTCGTGGTCTATGCATGTGTGAAGTTTCATAAAAATATTCCAAAGGGTGGTCGAGTTATGGTCAATCAGTGCGCGAAACAAAAAAGGGAGATAACTCGAAAATTAGCTATGCAAGAGTTGTCATTCTTGTGCGCGACACACCTTCGGGTCGTGGTCTATGCATGTGTGAAGTTTCATGAAAATATTCCAAAGGGTGTTCGAGTTATGCTCTGGACAAGAAGTGTCTGCGGCGGACGCGGACGCGGCGCGCTGTCAAATCCATAGTATCCCCCGACGGAGTCCGGGGGATACAATTATATCATTGTTTTCTGATAGTTATATTTACAATATTAGCTTTCAATTACGGAAACCGATATATTTTGTGTAATTAATGTCTTTTTTGTACTTTATACATGCATTAATCATTTTTGATTCATCATTGCCTTGTATAATACTGTCCTTTTCACGTATGATGGAGAGGTTTGCGGGAGAAATTCTATGGTGGCTAATCAGGTTCAACCACCCAACTGGACTGTTTTGACAATACCAAAGCGGCATCCTTGTTGTCATGTCTTCGTGTACTGCACTTCAATATGATTGTTTTTTTTATGTTGGGACTGTTGGGTAGTAGTTGTTGTCCATGTATACTGCATCTCTAGAGCATCCATTAGCCATATATTTATTTCTTTCCAAAT
>CM055280.1:65640342-65662923 GCA_029237695.1 Conchocele bisecta
AACCAAGGGGTGCCCACCACATACAACTATCCAACATGTGACCATTTTTTTTTTTTACCTTCACCTATTATTTCTACGTAATTGACTTTTTAACGTACGTCTGGTTAAAGTGTTTTGGTTAAAAGCTTTTCATTATACTATATCTCTGCAACTGCTTCGCCCATTACCTTGAAACTTCACATGGGTGTTTATCATCATCCATATTTTCATTCTACCCCCAACCGTGCGGCCCCTGTGCCCAATTTCAGGGTCAAATTAATTTGAATCTTTTTTGTTAAAGTTTTTTCGTGTACTATATCTCTGCAACTGCTTCACCCATTACCTTGATACTTCACATGAGTGTTTATCATCATTGTCGCGCCAGCTTGCGGAAAGCGCAATATCGTCGGCATTTTGGCATACGTCCGTGTGTCCGGTTAAAGTTTTTTGGTTAAAGTTTTTCCATCTATTATATCTATTTTGTTAGAGTCCATGCTTCGCCCCAAGGTGCGACATGCAGGCCACGGCCATCTAGTCTAAAAAAGTGGGTATAATTATATTATCCAAGTGTCTATGCTTGGAAAAAACCTGGCCTTCGTGGCTTTGCCTCGTTTCTTGTTGGTTAATGTTTTGATTCTTTACTGTCAATGACCATTCTACCAGAATCAAGTCTAAAACCTAATGAATACTCTGAAGTATACTAACTCCTTATAGAGAGGCCGTACAAAAAGTAGACCACGGTCTAGAGGGTGACTTTTTTGTTATTGATGAAAAAATACTTTGTTTTAAATATTTTTTAATGTGTTTAATGACCAAACGTTCGTCAGCAGCAAATACAAATATTTATCCCCTCAGATGAACAGACACAAGGAAGTGTGTCCCAACAAACCCAGCGTATGCAAATTTAAAGCAATTGGCTGTGAATGTGTGGTATTAGTAGTTTATGTATGTTTCTTATTCAAATGTGCATATCTGGGCCCCCGGCTGGGAACAACTGCAGTAATATGACACATGCCATGTGATTTTGCACCTAAGAACAAGGTCAAGGTCACATAAACTTAACGTTTCATAAACTTAACGTTGCGGTAAATGTTCTGTAACTTCTGTTTCTTTACAGGGAATGCTTTGATATTTCAATCATGCGTTCATCTGATGATCCTCTATTGTGCTACAACAAATCCATGACCCACCACCCAACCCTTACCCAAAGGTCAAGGTCACAAACTTAGCATGTTCATAAACTAACGTTGCGATAAATGTTGTGTAACTTCTGTTTCTTTACAGGGAAAGCTTTGATATTGCATACATGCATTCATCTGATGATCCTCTATTGTGCTACAGCAAATCCACATGCGCTTTTGGACAAGCGTGTTTGGTTATTTAAATGTTTGCAACTATAAGAAAATGAAATGTAAATTTATGTAATAAAACCATGGTATGTTGTGTTTACTGTGGATAACAAAACATTTGGTCTATTTATAGTTTGCGATTGAAAAAATAAAATAAATACATGTAGCCGAAATGGCCAATAATGACAATATTAGGTTGACAGTTTTAACACCCATCTACAACATAGCGAAATTGCTGTCCGTTTGTATAGTACACCCCCACTGTGTTCACTGGAATTTTTTGTATATATTCATTTAATTGTGATTTTGGGAGTTTCCCCTCATCAGTACAGGTAAAATATTTGATTTGACCCGGTTAACCAGGCTTAAATGACCTGAGCTGTTGACAGGCCGTTAAACACCATTAAATAAATGTACATGATAACGTGGTATTACAACCAACAACAATTTGTTTCCAGGCCCACGAGAAAGATTGTATGTGGCGCACGGTTGAATGTCGGAATAAAGAGTACGGCTGTAACGAGATGGTGGCCGTGAAAGATATCGACGACCATTGTGAAAGTTCGTGTCTCTACAGACAGGTTCCACGTGAACACGGTTACGTCATGGTGCCACGTCACGCGCACATGGTAACACCTTTAACCCAGTACATTCTCAAGATTCTGACGGAAAGATTTGATTAATTTCAAGTAGAGCCAACCTAACTATTTTCAGGATCATTAACAAAATGAGTGAATAGCATGTGATCTATCACTTGAGTGGGTATTTTCAGTAGCATTAGCATCATGAGTGGCCATATATTCGCCGAAGGCGTCGGTGAACATCACTTTTCGAAGGTCCGTAAATCTCTGTACACTGTCAGACTCGAAAGACTATAATTGTTTTATTATATGAACCTTACCATGAATATTCAGAAAATCAGGAATAGTCGCTAAGAGTGTAAACACAATAACAATTACATGTGTCAGATTTAAACATGTGCTCTAAGGAGGTGAAAAATAGTTTTTTTTACATGAACAAACACATCTCGGACCGGTCTCGCGGTCTGAGAGTGCTTATTTGTGTAAACAAACCATTCAGAGGTTTACATACATTTGTTTTGACCAATGAGAATGACTGAAATACTTGGTCATATAATAATATGAGTTGCCATCCTGGAAATCACTTGAATATTCAATGTATCTAAAGAGAATTATACCCGAATATTTAAAATTCAATGCGTATGCGGCGGCGGCGGCGGCACAATGTTAAGTTTTCGTGTCACGGTCATTACTTCAACACCTTATCAGCTACAGTCATCAAACTTTACACATACCTTTACTATGATATGTAGATGAATATAGGACTATTCTCGGGGCCCCAATGTCAAGGCCCCAGGGTCAAGGTCAAGGTGGAACAAGGCGAGACATTTGAAAAACAATGCGTAGTTTCACATTGCTGCGAGTATTTTGTACTCCCGCTTTTGATAATCAAGGCGTATTCTGCTAAAATAAGTGTTTATTATATGGAAGGGGATATCCGCTACTACATTGCATACTGCTTCATGACAATGCCGTCGACCATTGTTACATGTCATCCTGCACTGCGGCTGCTCGTTACTGCTTAATGACAACTCCATCATGCATTATTACATTTCACATTGCATACCTCGATTGGCTATTTGACATTGTTACATGTCATCCTGCATCTTGGCTATACAGTACTGCTTAATGACAACTCCATCTTGCATTATTACATCAAATAGCCAATCGAGGTATGCAATGTGAAATGTAATAAAGCACGATGGAGTTGTCATTAAGCAGTAACGAGTAGCCGCAGTGCAGGATGACATGTAACAATGGTCGACTGCATTGTCATGAAGCAGCATGCAATGTAGTGGCGGATATCCCCTTCCATATTATTACATTCTTACAAGTTATTAACTCCTTACAAATAATACACCGTGAAGAGAACCCATAATTGCGCACCTGTTTTCTTGGAAACCACGAGCTACCATGCAAAATGTTTACTTTTTATTACAGTCAAAATAAAGTTATTTGAAAAGTTGGAAAGGGTTTGGACTAATCTAGAATGTTAATGTGGTTGAACACATTCCAAACATGCAGTTAAATACATCTGGTCCATAGAAACAGCTGCATAATTTGGATTTCACACCAATATACACATTATCTGGAGCTCTGACCCTGGGAGGTCCCGATGGTCTTCTGGTTTTGGAGATGTTCCACTGTAAATCATACACATGGGCACTTTATGACACATTCTAGTGTTTTGCAATTGTGAAAAGTTATTATAATCAGAGGTACAAAACAGTGAAACACATCTATGTTAAACATCCATATTTTCCTGAGTGTTTGGTTGAGGCTCCACTGTATAATACAATATGTACTGCAGAATCTCTCTGAACCTGACAGACTAAGCTTTTTCAGGGCCTGCGTGCTATTTTTGGTTTGACACTGCTAATACGTTCTTTGGCACCCTGGTATTACATTTCAACTGTATAGACCTTCCAAAGATTTGCTCAATGCTCAGGAACTGAAATCCAAAATGGCCTCCCACATTCCTGTTGTGCCGCAGGAATTATTTGAAATGTCATAAACATCCATAGATTGTAGCCATACTTACTTAATTCATATTACATGAAATAGAAACTATTCATATGAAATTTCGATTTTATAGGATACTCCGGGTTCCTCACAGAAAAAAATCACACATGCAACTCGTGTAATGTTTATATGACAGCAATTTTCTATCACGCATGGTAACACGTGCATTTGTCGTCTAGTGCATAACGTCCTTAATAATTAACGCATATGTTCTCTTTAAACTACATTCATTCATTCATTCATTCATACACACCTCATTCATTGTCTTTTCCACACACAAACACCACACACACACACACACACACACCCGCCCCATCCCACAGCATTCAACCTGGCTTGCATCGTTCCGGAACTTAGTGAACTGTGTCTAAATGTCTGAAGAGTTACACAAATAGGTGCTTATTTGTTTTAAATAGTCATAGTTTTACACATCAAGCGTGTCTATGTTGAGCAGTTTCCCCACTGTATAGCATGTACATGCTTATAATATCAGGCGGCACTGTGCGCGTTTATTGATCTTTCGCACCACATTTCCATACAACGTGTGTATCGTCAAATTTTAATGACAGCGTTGTTAACGTATAGTAAAGCAGCTGATGAGAACAAATTCAACTGATACGTGATATTGTCCAGGAGCTGACCGATCTGCGCAATTCTCTTGCTCAGTTCAATCAGTCATTGCAAACTCACCCCGCAGCTTTGTTCTGGTTGACCTTCCTGGAAATGACAGATATTCTTCACAAATTTCTGTACTGCCAGCGCAAAAGAATTTGGTTGGGAAGCCTGAAGCTAATGGCAGACATGTTGCCATACATTGATTTGTTGTCATTACAGCTAGACCACCGGGTTATTTTTGGGTGAAACTCTAAAAATGGTTAATTGATTGCATTCAGAGACAGTTGTTGATCAAGGTATACAACGAAGGACGATGACTTTGCTGATATTGCAAGTTTACGAGCACACAAGTTCCTTAATCAGAAATCAGCTGTCCTTCTCAAGTTACTCCCACCGACGAATGTCGACATGTCTGCACTTGCCACTATGATTGACAAACGTGCCCTCATGGCAAAACCGACTGCCAGCCTTCAACAACTTCGGTTGGTGTGACGACGATGCTGGAAAATCATACGGCCCTGTATATTCAACCTCCAATCATTGGCCTGAATTAATGTCACAGTCTCTGTCATGCAATTGTAAGACTGGTTGTACAAGTAAAAGATGCTCTTGCTCGCGAAGAGGAGTTCGCTGTTACATCGGTTGCAGATGCACCGGAACACAAGGAAAGTGCCATCGTATTCAGGACACGGAGTTAGATTTGGATATTGATTGAACTACTAGATTCTACATCAGTATTATATTATTGATTGTATACTATATTGAAAACGACGCCAACATTCAAGACACATGCCCACCATCATTATATTGTGCAACGAACATGATTATGATAAATACAGCTAGTATGTGGCGGCCATTTTGAATGATGAAACAAAATGTGCACTGAACGGTCGGTGGACATTTAACTGTATCATATCGTGACGTTTAAACTGACATTGTTGAATCTCGTTAGACCAAACATGTGTTTCGTGCATACATAACTGTTACTTGTTAGGTATTTGTAGGTTTCACCAAAATTGGCGACCATCTTGGTTCTTGTATATATTGATTCTGTCACGAATTGTTGCCGACTGTCTTCTTTATCATCCATTATTTGTAACACTGGTTACACAATACTCTAACACAATACTCGAATAGCCATGTAACGACTATCGAATAGGTCAACGTATGTTAAATATCGCTCCCGTGGAATACACCGCTGTAGAGAATAGTGCTTTATCCTAACCGTGCACGTACCACCAGTATTGGATTTTGCACCTTTATATCTGAGTGATTTACACTGTTTATGCAGACTTGGATGCTAGCCTGAATACCGAGTAGGTCATATCTACTGATGACTGAATTATTTCGGATTAATTCGCCAGATATCTCATGAGCTAGACTGACTGTTAAAACAATAGTCCACTTACGCAGAATTGTAAGCGAAAAGTTGGCACGGAGTTCTTATATTGACACGCGGACAATCGTAAGAATCTTATGCACTAGAGTATGTATATAAACTCTCGTATCCATATTCTAGGAGTCGGACATTGAACCATTCTTGTGAGAAATCTGTCCCAGCCAGCGACGGCACATCAATCTGGTGATATAGCGTAGAACCAGTACGCTGCACCGATCTGATTCTGGGGTCCACAACACGACTCCGTGTATCAGCGGGGACTCTGCTCCGTGTGGGCCAGGGCGTAATGAGCGGGGCTACTATTCCGGTGACGTCGTTCCGTCCAATGACGAGATGAAACTATCAGGACGTCCACCCATGTGATGTATCCAAGTAGTCGATTATAGTTAAAAGTAACTGAACGATGTCATATAACGTCACCGTCATCATGACGGAATCCTGAGTTAGTTAACGAACTCTAAGTTCATATCTTGAACATGATACATATTGTTATACGATACTTACCTGTTCCAGAATCGTGACTGTGCCTTGGTTGCTGTATTCCCTCGGGAGGACGTTGTCCATACTGTCTTGAACATTCATTTTGTTGTGTATAACTCATTTGTAAATATATCATCATTGTAATTATATACCTTGTCTCTTTCTACAACGTGCTTGGTGTTCCAACCCAACAATAAACTATCTCAGTGTCACCCTGACATGACAGATACACAACGTTTTTGATATGAGGAAGAGAAATAAAATTGTCTTCTATCCATTCAATCGTCATATCCAATCCGTATAAAGCGTGTATACACAACTTTCACCTATAAATCTCTATTGTCTATTTTCTTCGGCCATTTTGAATATAAAATATTTATTTCGATATAGGTAAGTGTAGAAATTTTAAAGTTTCATTATCTGCATAATCTTCGTTTTGGATTATTACTTATAGTATGTTTATTTTCCCAAGACTTTGGCAACATTATGTATATGGGGTACTGTCTTGGAACGGTCGTTGGAGACATTGAGTGAAAATTACAGAGGTCTATACAGCAATTTTAGCTCGCCTGCACGAAGTGCAGAAGAGCTTATGGCATACCCCCGGCGGCGTTGGCGGCGGCGTTGGCGGCGGCGTTGGCGGCGTCGGCGGCGTCCACAAACTTAACGTTGGGTAAATGTCTTTTAACTTCTGTTTCCTTTCATGGAACACCTTGTTATTTCATACATGCATTCCTCAGATGACCCTCTATCATGCTGTAGCAAATCCATGACCCACCACCCAACCCTTACCCCAAGGCCAAGGTCACAAACTTAGCACATTCATAAACTTAACGTTGGGTAAATTTCTTATAACATCTGTTTCCTTTCATGGAATGCCTTGATATTTCATACATGCATTCCTCAGATGACCCTCTATCATGCTGTAACAAAAACATGACCCACCACCCAACCCCCAGGGTCAAGGTCACAAACTTAGCACGTTCACAAACTTAACGTTGGGGTAAATGTCTTATAACTTCTGTTTCCTTTCGTGGAATACCTTGTTATTCCATACATGCATTCCTCAGATGACCCACTATCATGCTGTAACAAATGCATGACCCACCATCCAACCCTTACCCCAGGGTCAAGGTCACAAACTTAGCACATTCACAAACTTAACATTGGGGTAAATGTCTTGTTTCCTTTCATGGAACACCTTGTTATTTCATACATGCATTCCTCAGATGACCCACTATCATGCTGTAACAAATGCATGACCCACCACCCAACCCTTACCCCAAGGTCAAGGTCACAACCATAGCACATTCATAAACTTAAAGGTACATGCCCACGCAGCAGGTTACACTGTACTACTACTTTTCATTTTCTGTCATGTCTTATATGAGCCATTTGTCTACCCACTAACGAGTTATTTTTAGCTCGACTATTCGAAGAATAGTTAGAGCTTATGTTGTCACCCCGGCGTCGGCGTCACCGTCACGCCGTGGTTAAGGTTTTTAGTCAACCTTGTATATGGAATACTATTGGCCCTACACCCACCATACTTGGACAACTGCATCTCCTAGTGATGTACATCAATAATCCCTGATCTATATTTGACCTTGACCTACATTTCCTCTTGAATTACTTAGTTAATTCCCCTTGGTTAAGGTTTTTAGTCAAGCTTGTACATGGAATACTATTGTGCATACAGACACCATACTTGGACAACCTTTTCTCATAGGGATGTACATCAATAACCCCTGATCTATTTTTGACCTTGACCTACATTTCCTACTGAATTACATTTGTACTTACTTAATTCCCCTTGGTTAAGGTTTTTAGTCAAGCTTGTAGATGGAATACTCCTGGCCCTACACCAACCATACTTGGACAACTTCATCTCCTAGTGATGTACATCAACAACCCCTGACCTATATTTGACCTTGACCTACATTTAACCTTGAATTACTTACATAATTCCCCTTGGTTAAGGTTTTTAGTCAACCTTGGTTAAGGGTATTACTCAAGCTTGTACATGGAATACTATTGTGCATACAGACACCATACTTGGACAACCTTTTCTGATAGTGATGTATATCAATAAACCCTGATCTATATTTGACCTTGACCTACATTTCCTCTTGAATTACCTAGTTAATTCTCTTTGGTTAAAGGTTTTTAGTCAAGCTTGTAGATGGAATACTCCTGGCCCTACACCAACCATACTTGGACAACTTCATCTCCTAGTGATGTAGATCAACAACAAACCCTGACCTATATTTGACCTTGACCTACATTTAGCCTTGAATTACTTAGTTAATTCCCCTTGGTTAAGGTTTTTAGTGAACCTTGATTACGGTTTTTAGTCAAGCTTGTAGATGAAATACTATTGTGCATTCAGACACCATACTTGGATAACTTTTTCTCATAGAGATGTACATCAATAACCCCTGACCTATATTTTACCTTCACCTACATTTAACCTTGAATTACTTGGTTAATGTTTATAGTCAAGCTTGTATATGGAATACTCCTGGGCCTACATCAACCATACTTGGACAACTTCATCTCCTAGTGATGTACATCAATAATCCCTGACCTATATTTGACCTTCACCTACTTTTATCCTTGGATTACTTACTTATTTCCCCTTGGTTAAGTTTTTTAGTCAAGCTTGTATATGGAATACTCCTGGGCCTACAGCAACCATACTTGGAAAACTTCATCTCCTAGTGATGTACATCAATAACCCCTGACCTATATCTGACATTGACCTACATTTAACCTTGAATTACTTACTTAATTTCCCTTGGTTAATGTTTTTAGTCAACCTTGGTTAAGGTTTTTATGCAGGCTGCAGCTACCTTGTTTGTCAAGCTATGTGTACATCGACAACCCTCGTAGTCGAGCTATGCTGTTGTCCTACAGCTCTTGTTAATTACGGCGCGTGTTAAATCGCATTTTATATGCCGCGACCTGAAAAGGTATTTTCCGACCTCGTGCTATTTTTACCAATACGCGTCACGTGACACGGTCAATCATATCACATCTTTGATATGCGCAGTGAAGTATCGGAAGTTGAGAAGAAAAATCTCTGTTCGAGTCCAAATCTAAATCTCCACGTAACTCTTTCCATTTGGTGATCTGGTCGCCAATATTAACCATTCTCTCTCTGTACTGCCTGTCCCTCAGACATTTCGCCTTTTTTTTTTGCTTGACGCCGTTTCATACAATTTCCATCCTGGATGTTTCGACATGTTGATATTCTTGTTTACATATTGGGAAGCCTACTGGCGCGTGTAGTATACTGCGCATGCGCACCGCAAGCCGTGATGTCAAAGTCGTCGTCCCCGCAAATTATCAAAATAGTCTGTTACCGCCGCGCGTCACTAACAGTAAATTGATAATTGTATCCCCCGGACTCCGTCGGAGGATACTATGGATTTGACAGCGGGCCGTGTCCGCGTCCGCGTCCGCTTCTGCGTCCGCCGCAGAGACTTCTTGTCCGGAGCATAACTCGAACACCCTTTGGAATATGTTCATGAAACTTCACACATGCATAGACCACGACCCGAAGGTGTGTTGCGCACAAGAATGACAACACTTGCATAGCTAATTGTTGAGTTATCTCCCTTTTTTGTTTCGCGCACTGATTTCGTGTCTGGAGCATAACTCGACCACCCTTTGGAATATTTTCATGAAACTTCACACATGCATAGACCACGACACGAAGGTGTGTCGCGCACAAGAATGACAACTCTTGCATAGCTAATTTTTAGTTATCTCCCTTTTTTGTTTTCATGCACTGATTTCCTGTCCGGAGCATAACTCTACCACCCTTTGGAATATTTTTATGAAACTTCACACGTGCATAGACCACGAACCGGAGGTGTGTCGCGCACAAGAATGACAACTCTTGCGTAGCTAATTTTTGAGTTATCTCCCTTTTTTGTTTTGCGCACTCTGCAAACTGGACAATAATGCATGAAGACCCGTTTTCTCGTGTGCTCTGTACACCTTACATGTAGAGAGAACAATCGAGACTGGGAGAACCATTCACCTGTGCATGTGCTAGCATGTACAAATGTCCAGTCTTGACCACTCTGACCACAGGTAATTTATACAGGTAAATTACTACATTGGATATTATATTTCCGTAAACTGTGTTGAAAATATTGTGGCATTATGTGGACCTGTGCAGATATATGTAGATAAACATAGGACTATTAAAAAAAAATTCAAGCATTATTTTTAATTTAAAAAAAAAAAAGTTCCATTTTTTTTTTTAATTTTTTTTTTCAAATTCTTTTTCAATTTTTGTCAAGTAGCATAAGGTCGTAAGTGCTATATACAGACTATTCACCTGTGCATGTGCTAGGCATGTGCAACTGACCACTGACCACTTACAGGTAATTTATACAGGTAAATGATTATATTACATTTCTGTAAACTGTGTTGAAAATATTGTGTCAATATGTGGACCTGTGCATATATGATATGTAGATAAATATAGGACTATTACAAAACATTATGGGCTCCAGTAGGGAGCATTATTTTTTTTTATTTTTTTTTGTTTTTTTTTTAATTTTATTTATTTTTCCATTTTTTTTTAACGTTCTTTTTCTATTTTTTTAACTACCACTAACTATTAAGGTATTTATACAGACTAATTATTACATTTACCGTTAAACTGTGTTGACAATATTGTGGCAGTATGTACCTAGAATATAGAAAAATATAGGACATTAACAAAAATTCGGGCTCCATAGCAGCATATTTTAAATTTTTTTTGTATATTACATTTCCGTAAACTGTGTTGAAAATATTGTGGCATTATGTGGACCTGTGCAGATATATGTAGATAAATATAGGGGTATTAAAAAAAAATTCTGGGCTCCAGTAGCAAGCATTATTATTTTTAATTTTTAAACTCTTTTTTTTCCATTTTTTTTTTCATTTTTTTTTCAAATTCTTTTTCAATTTTTTGTCTAGTAGCATAAGGTCATAAGTGCTATATACAGACTATTACATATAAACAATTATTGACTAGTGAGCCATAGAATATAATCTGATATTCTATGGCTCACTAGTCAATAATTGTATAATATGTTCGGCCAGTGAAAATTGCTTTCGGGCCCAGGCTCGTCAAGCGGGACAAGGCGAGGCATTTGATTCCGCGGAATTCTTGTTTACTTATCTCCCCCTTTGTTGTTTCGTGCTCTGATTTTGTATCCAGAGCATAACTCGAACACCCTTTGAATGTATGCCCCGACCACGATAGTGGAGGGGGCATTTTAGTGTTACCTTGTCCGTCCGGGCCAACGTCCGGGGGTTTGAGAGCTTAGGGGCGGGTTAGGAACAAAAGATTCCTTTGTAATATTCCGTAAGCTCATAAACTCTATTGTTGTTTAGGTGGGTACTAATGAATGGGTACTTGTTGTAAGCATACGGGGATCTTATTGGGTAGGGTTAGGATAGTGTTGGGTACTCTTGTTGGGTATTTTTATAGAGAAAAATAAAAACCCAACAAGTATTCATTCGTAGGAACGTGCGTCCCATCCTCCCGTCGTCCCGTCCGTCCGTCCGTCTCACTACTTTACACTCGGGTAAATGTCTCATAATTTCTTCATCCTTCGACCGATCTCCTTCATATTTCATATACACATTGCTCTAATGGTCCTCTACCCAGCCCTGTGCCAAATCCACGTTCGTCCTGCCCCCGCCAAGCCCAGTTAAGATCACATACTAGTGCTTCAAAAACTTTAACGCTCAGTAAATCTCTTTTAATACTGTTTTCTTTCAGATCAGCTTCAAATCATATGCATTCCTAATGGTCCTACGCCCTGTGCCAAACCTAAAATTCGTACCTGCCCCCGCCAACCCGGGCAAGGTACATACTTGGTGCTCCAAAAACTTTAACGCTCTAGAAAATTTTGACTTGGATTTGGCCTCATATTTCAAAGCGCTATGGTGGGACATCCAAAGTTGTTAATCTATGAACACAATCTAGTTTTATTAAACTTCACACATGCATAGAATGAACGACAGGTGTGTCGCACGTAAGAATGACAACTCTTGCGTCGTTAATTTCTTAGTTATCTCCCTTTGTTGTTTCGTGCACTAATTTTGTGTCCGGAGCATAACTCGAACACCCTTTGGAATATTTTCATAAAACTTCACACATGCATAGACCACAACCCTAAAGGTGTGTCACGCAAGAATGACAACTCTTGCATCACTAATTTTTTAGTTATCTCCCTTTGTTTTTCCGTCACTGATTTTGTCTCTGGAGCATAACTCGAACACCCTTTTTTCAAACTACTTGTGTATCTGGGGAGGAGGATACACATGTGCTTGTCGACAAGCGTCCATTTCTAGTTAATAAATGATTATATGTGTATAGCGGGCACTTGTAATTTTTAGAACTGGTGGAATAGTGACATAATTATACACTTATTTAATTCCTATACAGAACATTTTGTGCCTACTGCATGGGCATGTACCTGTAACGGTGGGGTAATTTTCTTATAACATATGTTTCCTTTCATGGAGCGCATTGATATTTCATACATACATTCCTTAGATGACCCTCTATCATGCTGTAGCAAATCCATGACCCACCACCCAACCCTTACCCCAGGGTCAATGTCACAAACTTGGCATCTTCATAAACTTAACGTTGGGGTAAATGTTGTGTAACTTCTGCTTATGTACAGGGAATGTCTTCATATTTCATACATGCATTCATATGATGACCCTCTATCATGCTGTGCCAAATTCACGATCCACCACCCAACCCTTACCCCAAGGTCAAGGTAAAAAACTTAGCATGTTCATAAACTTAACGTTTGGGTAAATGTTGTGTAACTTCTGTTTATTTGCAGGGAACGCCTTCATATTTCATACATGGATTCATCTGATGACCCTCTATCATGCTGTAGCAAATCCACGACTCACTACCCAACCCTTACCCCAAGGTTAAGGTCACAAACAAAGCACATTCATAAACGTGTGGGTGGCAGGTGGGAGCACGCGATGGGTAATTTAACGATCGGGGTTCATCCTTACCGGAATTCCGACTGGAGACCTGGTTTGGCCCTCACATACGTCTTTGGCATTTTGTATGTGACAGTTGGATCTGGTTATACCCCTTATGTGAGTTACGATTATTGGTAAGTCTATATTAGGGGAAGGGGCCAAGTGGCTTTGGTGTGGTATGGACCTGGCACCAGGTCAGGATATTCTAAATTCAGGGTTGAATATATTGTTTCTCGATGTAAATATTCCGTTCTGATTTTGGGATTTTCCCCCCAATGCAGCAGGTTAAAACGGGATCGAACCCGTTTGCCCGGCCTTACATGACCTTCGCTGTTGATAGGCCGTTAAACACGAATAAACAAACAAACAAAACATTCATAAACTTAACGTTGGGGTAAATGTTGTGTAACTTCTGTTTATTTACAGGGAAAACCTTAATATTTCATAAATACATTCATCTGTTGATACTCTATCGTACTATAGCAAATCCATGATCCACCTCCCACCCCTTTCTCCAAGGTCAATGTCACAAACTTAGCACATTCATAAACTTAACGTTGGGGTAAATATCTTATATAACGTCTGTTTCCTTTCATGGAACGCCTTGATATTTCATACATGCATTCATCTGATGATACTCTATTGTGCTATAGCAAATCCATGACCCACCCTGAAGGTCAAGGTCACAAACTTAGCACATTCATAAACTTAACGTTGGGGTAAATGTCTTATAACGTCTGTTTCCTTTCTTGAAACGCCTTGATATTTCATACATGCATTCATCTGATGATACTCTATCGTGCTATAGCAAATCCATGACCCACCGCCCACCCCTTACCCCAGGGTCAAGGTCACCAACATAGCACATTCATAAACTTAACGTTGGGGTAAATGTCTTATAACATCTGTTTCCTTTCATGGAACGCCTTGATATTTCATACATGCATTCCTCAGATGACCCTCTACCATGCTGTATCAAATCCACAACCCACGACCAGCATGCTGTATCAAATCCACAATCCACGACCCAACCCTTACCCCAAGGTCAAGGTCACAAACTTAGCATGTTCATAAGCTTAACGTTGGGGTAAATGTTGTGTAACTTCTGTTTCTTTACAGGGAATGCTTTGATATTTCATACATGCTTTCATGTGATGATCCTCTATTGTGCTACAGCAAATCCATGACCCACCCCCCCCCCCCCACCTCTTTCCCCAAGGTGAAGGACACAAACTTAGCACATTCATACATGCATTCTTCATGTGAATAGCTATCATGCTGTAGAAAATCATCAACTTAGTGTGTTCATAAACTTAAAGTTGGTTAAATTTTGTTTTACTTCTGTTTTCAGGGAGCGCATTGATATTTCATACATGCATTCATCTTAATATGCTATATTATGCTACAGCAAACCCACGACCCACCTTGCACCACTGACCCGAATGTCAAGGTCCACCGCACGCCCCTTAACCCAAGGTCAAGTTATATAATATTCATGTTTTTTTATGCAACTGTGCCAAGTTTGACTGAAGGCTGGCAACAGGCGAGCTTCGTTGTCTTCTGACAACTCTTGTTACTCACCCTATGGTCAAACCAAAAATAGCATGCGTGCCCGGAAAAAAATCATTGGCTCCTTAAGTATTTAACATCTGTTTCCTTTCATGGAACGCCTTGATATTTCATACATGCATTCCTCAGATGACCCTCTATCATACTGTAGCAAATCCACGACCCACCACCCAAACCTTACCCCAAGGTCAAGGTCACAAACTTAGCATGTTCATAAACTTAACGTTGCGGTAAATGTTGTGTAACTTCTGTTTCTTTACAGGGAACGCTTTGATATTTCATACATGCATTCATCTGATGATCCTCTATTATGCTACAGCAAATCCATGACCCACCCCTATCCCTTTCCCCAAAATCAACATCATAAACTTAACGTTGGAGTAAATGTCTTTTTATAACTTCTGTTTCTTTACAAGGAACGCCTTGATATTTCATACATGCATTCATCTGATGATCCTCTATTGTGCTACAGCAAATCCATGACCCAACGCCCCCCCCCACCACCTCTTTCCACAAGGTCAAGGTCACAAACTTAGCACATTCATACATGTTCCTCATGTGAATAGCTATCGTGCTGTAGAAAATCACCAACTTAGTGCGTTCATAAACTTAACGTTGGATTAAATTTTGTATAACTTCTGTTTTCAGGGAGCGCATTGATATTTCATACATGCATTCATCTTAATATGCTATATCATGCTATAGAAATCCACGACATACCGTCCGCCACTGACCCCAATTTCAAGGTCCACCGCACACCCCTTAACCCAAGGTCAACTTATATAATATTCATGTCTTTTATACAACTGTGCCAAGTGAAGGCTGCCAACAGGCGAGTTTCATTGTCTTCTGACAACTCTTGTTGTAATGTAGATTTCGTAATTTTGCCATTCCTGTCAAAGTAAGGACAAGTAAACATTTCAAGAATGTTCGTGTCCTGCCGAGATATTTACTAAAATGTGGCTCTGACTGGATAAATGGGTCTTATTATACCCACCGCAATGAGTTGTGGGGGGGGGGGTATACTGGAGTCAGGTTGTCCGTCCGTCCGTCCGTCCGGGCAAACATCAGGGGTTTAGGAGCTTAGGGTAAGGGTTAGTTTCCTTTGAAGTTCTTTGAACTTATACCATTAGCCCATAAAACCTTTTGAAGTTTAGGGGCTAGTCCTTTGATCTTTTATATAGCAAATAGCCCATAAACCCAAAATGTTGGTACGTCCGTCCGTCCGTCCGTCACTAAGCTGAACATCAGAGAAATATTATTTCACACATGCATTCCTGTAAGGCTCTACTACCATGCTGTGCCAAATTCACAACCGTCCAACCCCCGCTGATCCGAAGGTCAAGGTCAAATATTTAGTCTCTTTTTGTTGCTCCTGCTTTAGCAGAGGCGCGACTATAGTCGGCGCTTTTTCCGTCCGCGTCGTCGTCCGCGTCGTCCGTTTTTTTTTGTAAGGCAAATGCGTTAAAGTTATTGTTTTTTCACAATATCTCTTTAACCCCTTGCCAGACATTGATAATATTTCACATCAATGTTTGTCTAGGGATGATGCTTTATTACGCACACCCCCACATCCAAATTATCAAGGTCAACGTCATTTATTTACTTGTAATGTTCACCGGTTTTGTAACAGAAATACGTTAAAGTTATTGTTTTTCACAATATCTATTTAACCCCTTTCCAGACATTGATAATATTTCACATCAATGTTTGTCTAGGGATGATGCTTCATTACGAACACCCCCACATCCAAAGTTTGAAGGTCAAGGTCATTTATTTCCTTGTAATGTTCACCGGTTTTGTAACAGAAATGCGTTGAAGTTATTGTTTTTTCACAATATCTCTTTAACCCCTTGCCAGACATTGATAATATTTCACATCAATGTTTGTCTAGGGATGATGCTTCATTACGCACACCCCCACATCCAAATATCAAGTCAATGTCATTTATTTACTTGTAATGTTCACCGGTTTTGTAACAGAAATGCGTTAAAGTTATTGTTTTTTCACTATCTGTTTAACCCCTTGCCAGACATTGATAATATTTCACATCAATGTTTGTCTAGGGATGATGCTTCATTACGCACACCCCCACCCAACCACATCCAAATTCTCAAGGTCAAGGTCATTTATTTACTTTTAATGTTCACCGGTTTTGTAACAGAAATGCATTAAAGTTATTGTTTTTTCACAATATCTCTAACCTCTTGCCAGACTTTGATAATATTTCACATCAATGTTTGTCTAGGGATGATGCTTCATTACGCACAAGGTCAAGGTCATTTATTTACTTGTAATGTTCACCGGTTTTTAACAGGAATGCGTTAAACTTATTCTTTTTTCACAATATCTCTTTAACCCCATGCCAGACTTTGATAATATTTCACATCAATGTTTGTCTAGGGATGATGCTTCATTACGCACACCCCCACATCCAAATTATCAAGGTCATTTTGTCATTTATTTACTTGTAATGTTCACCGGTTTTGTAACAGAAATGCGTTAAAGTTATTGTTTTTTCACTATCTGTTTAACCCCTTGCCAGACATTGATAATATTTCACATCAATGTTTGTCTAGGGATGATGCTTCATTACGCACACCCCCACATCCAAATTCTCAAGGTCAAGGTCATTTATTTACTTTTAATGTTCACCGGTTTTGTAACAGAAATGCATTAAAGTTATTGTTTTTTCACAATATCTCTAACCTCTTGCCAGACTTTGATAATATTTCACATCAATGTTTGTCTAGGGATGATGCTTCATTACGCACAAGGTCAAGGTCATTTATTTACTTGTAATGTTCACAAACCCGGTTTTTAACAGGAATGCGTTAAACTTATTCTTTTTTCACAATATCTCTTTAACCCCATGCCAGACTTTGATAATATTTCACATCAATGTTTGTCTAGGGATGATGCTTCATTACGCACACCCCCACATCCAAATTCTCAAGGTCAAGGTCATTTATTTACTTTTAATGTTCACCTGTTTTGTAACAGAAATGCGTTGAACTTATTGTTTAATATCTCTTTAACCCCTTGCCAGACTTTGATAATATTTCACATCAATCACACCCCCACATCAAACCCCCGCTGATCCCAAGGTCAAGGTCAAATACTTGGTCTCTTTACAAAACTTAACATCAGAGAAATATTGTTATAACTTCTATTTCCTTCATCTAAAATGCTTAATTTCACTCGTGCATTCATGTCAGGCTTTACTACCATGCTGTACCAAATACACGACCGTCCAACCCCCGCTGATCCCAAGGTCAAGGTCAAATACTTAGTATCTTTACAAAACTTAGCATCAGAGAAATATTGTTATAACTTCTATTTCCTTCATCAAAAATGCTTCATATTTCACTTGTGCATTCCTGTATGGCTCTACTACCATGCTGTGCCAAATCCACGACCATCCTACCGCCGCTGATCCCAAGGTCAATGTCAAATACTTTACTTAACATCAGAGAAATATTGTTATAACTTCTATTTCCTTCATCTAAAATGCTTAATATTTAACACATGCATTCCTGTAAGGTTCTACTACCATGCTGTGCCAAATCCACGACCGTCCAACCCCGCTGATCCCAAGGTCAAGGTCAAATACTTAGTCTGTTTACAAAACTTAACATCAGAGAAATATGTCTTCTATTTCCTTCATTGCAGATTCTTAATATGTCATGCATGCATTCCTGTATGGCTCTACTATCATGCTGTGACATATCCCCACTGATCTCAAGGTCAAGGTCACATACTTAGTCTCTTTACAACATTTAACATCAGAGAAATCGGTTATAACTTCTACTTCCTTGCTCGGATCTGCTTTACATTTCACACTCGCATTGCTCCAATGGACCTCTACCACCCTGTGACAAATTCACGTTCGTGCCACCCCCGCTAAGCCCAGAGTCAAGGTCACAAGCCCACACACTTGGAAAATTTTACATATTTAGGGGTACCTGGGCCCACGCGGGAGGTATTCCGTAAGCCTCGCTTACTGACCAATCTAGTTGGATCTGTAACCAGTGTAGCTCTTGATCAAATAGCACACTCCTGTAGCCTGATAACGATCTGTATTGCTTGTTAGAAGCATGCCGGGTGTTTCATTCATTACTCGACAGCAAACATCATTGGCTATGTGTATCAGTAGCCTATTTCACCAACATTGCAAAGTATACTTATCTAACAAAGTATACTTTCAGGAAGAAATTTTCAATTTAAGGTTAAATTTATTAATTTTTATTATACTGAATTTATGACATTTTCACACCCATTTTGGCTGTGATAATGTATTAAATTTGGTATAATAATTCTGCATAATTTTAATGATCAAATATATGCAGTCGTTAGTTCTATATGAAGTAATGCATTTCGGGAAAAATAAATGATTACTCCCTCAAAGTATACTTTGCTATATAAGTATACTTTGCAATTTTGATGAAATCGGCTAGAGAACAGATCAGAACAGAACAGAACATATCGTTTATTAAAGGTCACAGTACAAACTATCACTTATTTTTTTTCAAAACGCGCTAAAAACAACATATGGCGACCTTAATAACCGATTTCCGGTTTGTTTGTATTTTTCGTAATATTGTGATTTCTCATATCGTACCTTATCTGACACCTATACACGCCATGCAATGAATTGGTCAACGCTTATCTCAACTGTTACTGTAGGTGGCAGGTGGGAGCACGCGATGGGTAATTTAACGATCGGTGTTCATCCTTACCGGAATCCCGACTGGAGACCTGGTTTGGCCCTCACATACGTCTTTGGAATTTTGTATGTGACAGTTGAATCTGGTTATACCCCTTATGTGAGTATTACGATATTCGTAATCCTATTTTAGGGGAAGAGGCCACGTAACTGGTGTGGTATGGACCTGGCACCAGGTCAGGTTATTCTAATTTCAGGGCTGAATATATTTGTTCTCGATGTAAATATTCCGTTCTGATTTTGGGATTTTCCCCCCAATGCAGCAGGTTAAAACGGGATTGAACCCGTTTGCCCGGCCTTACATGACCTTAGCTGTTGATAGGCCGTTAAACACTAATAAACAAACAAACAAACAAACTCTCCTGTTACTGCGACCTATTGGCGCGAGGTGGCGTTGTAAAAATAACCGGTATGATGTAGCAGTAGAACAGCTTACCTGATTGGTGGATGAAGGTTTCTTATATAATATCGATTTACGGACATCATGTATTTGTTGCATACTTTCTTCGTTTTTGTCGTTAATCGTTATTTTTTCCTTCGCCTAGTTATACTTGGATTATGTATACGTTGGTTGCAATCGTCGGCGGTTGTAATTGATGGTCAAACAGACAGCAGAGCCAGAAAAAAAGTGAAATTAAATGTTATATTTCTAATTCTTTTTTTACATGTCGTAAATTGATTCTGTAATGCCGAATGTTACTTTAGCATACTTGTGCTTTGACAATTTCGAGTTGAAATGTTATATTTCTAATTCTTTTTTTACATGTCGTAAATTGATTCTGTAATGCCGAATGTTACTTCAGCATACTTGTGCTTTGACAATTTCGAGTTGAAATAATCAGTGACACGCGTGCGTAGCTATGTTCAAACGGATGCCGCCGGAGGTCATTAATAGCAAACAACTTATCCGATGATTTGACCGCAGGCAAATAGGGAAGTGGATCCTGGGACAGGTGTATTCTGAATTCAATGAAGCCACACCTATTCTATGCTGATTGGTTGTATCCAGTTTGTTTGTATGTCCTAGTCAGTGACAGACGTGTGAAGCTACATTCAAACGGATGTCGACAATAATGCGGCATGTATATATTGAATCCGCGAGGCCATACCTATGCCAAGCTGATTGGTTGAGTCCAATTTGACAGACATGGTAGAATAGATACGCTGTGCACATCAGGGTACTTTCTACAGTTCCGAAAATCCAATCTTGATGTGTTTGTTTTTATACATGGATGAATGTTATATTGCAGGACTAAAATTGTATAACTTGAATGTCTACTCGCTTATTTTTCCGTAAATACCTTTTTCGAATGCTAAAATTTAACTTATTTTGTTCGTTGAGAGATAAAAAGAATTAAAAGTATATATTCAATTTTCACATGTACATTAAATTCTTTACTATTTTCCTACTGACTTGTTTCAACTAAATAGAAAATGTTTGGACTTCATCTTAAAAACTACTAAAGATGTTTTCCAGAAGAAAATCGTTGTTTTATCAAATGGGGGTTACGTCGAAGCTTGGTCCTATATGTGGCTGTGACTGGAGAAATCGTTGTGTGATTTGTGACTAGTGTAGGTCCTAATCAAATATAACACTCATGTAGTCTAAATACGATCTAGATTGCATGTTAGTGTGTTTTATTGAAGGAGTGCCGAAAAGTGCAGATCCTGTTCAGACTGTGCGATTGTACAGGCTGAACTGTATCTACACTGGTCGCAAACGTCCTATAAGTCCCGTGTTGTGTTTGGCTTATTGCACCTTCTCAGTCGCAGTGTACAGCGGATGTTGACATAATCTTCAAACAACACCCCAATTAGAGCGACTAATTTTCGCACTGCTGTCACCCCGGGCTTTCCTTAATTAACCCCATGTACAGCATTGTTTCATTGTAAGTGGACAATGGCCTATATATAATGACGTTATGACAGTTTGACCAGCATAGCACCAGATCCATCTATGCACCCGACAGCTCTGATAAGTGTCTACTCTGTTGCCCGTCTGATTTAGTATTATATATAAGTACTATCGGGATAACAAAGATTGTAACCTGACGAGTGTATAAATAAATGTATATATCGACTGGTATCATACAGCTGTTGAAAATTTCACAGTATGTCCATTTTGTCACCCACTGTCGCATTTCAGTATGTAGTTTGTAACTAGGTCATTCTTATATTTTTACATTACAGTACAGTCCCATATATTTATATCCGCCGTCTAATAAACTGGAGTTCTAAGTAGCCTGTTGAACTATTACGTGTAATAATCGTATTATGCATACATTTCGGAAGTCCTACTGATACGTCATATACCCACGTGACCGCAAAGGGAAATAACCGTGGTAAGCAAAATAAGGGGAAGTTAGTCATGCAGTGACGGCTGGAAAAACTGGTTGTCCAAAATATGAAATCCGTAAAATAACAGCACATACTGGTCGGATTACTGTACAATTTGTTTTATTTGATATATTAATGATACATACATAACAGACGCTTGTTATATATCCTTTAAGTAATAATATTTATGGTCACACGCAGGAGGCATAATTGTGATGAAATCGGCTGCTGGACGATGAATCCATCCTTTAGGATTCATAACTTAATGGTGAATCTTACTGGGATCAAATCTTACTGGGATCCACAGCTGAGGCAAAGGGATCCAATGTAGTAAGGGTGTCGGCAGAGTTCCAGATAAGTTTTGTATCTAAATAGAAGTATACCCCCAGATTTCAAAGTCAATGCATATTGTACTTTTACAAATAATTATATAATATAACCACGGAACAAATGATAAAAGAAAATGAAAACACATTTAAAATCACTTATTTGAGCTGT